>CAWUFW010002035.1:1800000-1992729 GCA_963921515.1 Calotriton arnoldi | reverse complement strand
CATCCAACACTCAGGAAGCACCAAAAGAGGAAATCCACAGGAAGTTCTAATCAGTGTATTCTTTATTTGAACAACTTGCCAGCAGTCACCTCGCTCTGAAAACAGGCATCACTTGTAAAGCCAGACGCGTTTCAGGAACATAAATCCTTTCATCAGTGGCAGCAAAAAGAAATGAAAGTTCGCGCTGCACACGCACAGTTTAAATTCCAAACACATACTCTGGTGGGCGTGGCGCTCCTGCAGCCTCATGGTGTTTGTAGTCCGTATGCCAATAATCCCCAGTGGGTGCGCTTTTCATTCTTGAGTTATTGCAAAACAGTAAACCCATGTGGGTTGATGCCTTGTTCCTAGAGCTGTGGCCGCCCTGCTTTACAGAAGTCAAATCACACTCCTGCAAGCTCCAACCCTGAAATGGAACTTGCACCTCTTCCTCCCCATAATTCCAGCTCCTAACTGAAGCCAGGACGGGCCCGCATACCTGCAGTGGGTTTTCCTCAGCGGCTGTGCAAGCCGTTAAACATCCAACACTCAGGAAGCACCAAAAGAGGAAATCCACAGGAAGTTCTAATCAGTGTATTCTTTATTTGAACAACTTGCCAGCAGTCACCTCGCTCTGAAAACAGGCATCACTTGAAAAGCCAGACGCGTTTCAGGAATATAAATCCTTTCATCAGTGGCAGCAAAAAGAAATGAAAGTTCGCGCTGCACACGCACAGTTTAAATTCCAAACACCTGCCCTGGTGGGCGTGGCGCTCCTGCAGCCTCATGGTGTTTGTAGTCCGTATGCCAATAATCCCCAGTGGGTGCGCTTTTCATTCTTGAGTTATTGCAAAACAGTAAACCCATGTGGGTTGATGCCTTGTTCCTAGAGCTGTGCCCGCCCTGCTTTACAGAAGTCAAATCACACTCGTGCAAGCTCCAACCCTGAAATGGAACTTGCACCTCTTCCTCCCGATAATTCCAGCTCCTAACTGAAGCCAGGATGGGCCCGCATACCTGCAGTGGGTTTTCCTCAGCGGCTGTGCAAGCCGTTAAACATCCAACACTCAGGAAGCACCAAAAGAGGAAATCCACAGGAAGTTCTAATCAGTGTATTCTTACTTTGAACAACTTGCCAGCAGTCACCTCGCTCTGAAAACAGGCATCACTTGTAAAGCCAGAAGCGTTTCAGGAACATAAATCCTTTAATCAGTGGCAGCAAAAAGAAATGAAAGTTCGCGCTGCATACGCACAGTTTAAATTCCAAACACCTGCCCTGGTGGGCGTGGCGCTCCTGCAGCCTCATGGTGTTTGTAGTCCGTATGCCAATAATCCCCAGTGTGTGCGCTTTTCATTCTTGAGTTATTCCAAAACAGTAAACCCATGTGGGTTGATGCCTTGTTCCTAGAGCTGTGGCCGCCCTGCTTTACAGAAGTCAAATCACACTCGTGCAAGCTCCAACCCTGAAATGGAACTTGCACCTCTTCCTCCCGATAATTCCAGCTCCTAACTGAAGCCAGGACGGGCCCGCATACCTGCAGTGGGTTTTCCTCAGCGGCTGTGCAAGCCATTAAACATCCAACACTCAGGAAGCACCAAAAGAGGAAATCCACAGGAAGTTCTAATCAGTGTATTCTTAATTTGAACAACTTGCCAGCAGTCACCTCGCTCTGAAAACAGGCATCACTTGTAAAGCCAGAGGCGTTTCAGGAACATAAATCCTTTCATCAGTGGCAGCAAAAAGAAATGAAAGTTCGCGCTGCACACGCACAGTTTAAATTCCAAACACCTGCCCTGGTGGGCGTGGCGCTCCTGCAGCCTCATGGTGTTTGTAGTCCGAATGCCAATAATCCCCAGTGGGTGCGCTTTTCATTCTTGAGTTATTGCAAAACAGTAAACACATGTGGGTTGATGCCTTGTTCCTAGAGCTGTGGCCGCCCTGCTTTACAGAAGTCAAATCACACTCGTGCAAGCTCCAACCCTGAAATGGAACTTGCACCTCTTCCTCCCGATAATTCCAGCTCCTAACTGAAGCCAGGACGGGTCCGCATACCTGCAGTGGGTTTTCCTCAGCGGCTGTGCAAGCCGTTAAACATCCAACACTCAGGAAGCACCAAAAGAGGAAATCCACAGGAAGTTCTAATCAGTGTATTCTTTATTTGAACAACTTGCCAGCAGTCACCTCGCTCTGAAAACAGGCATCACTTGTAAAGCCAGACGCGTTTCAGGAATATAAATCCTTTCATCAGTGGCAGCAAAAAGAAATGAAAGTTCGCGCTGCACACGCACAGTTTAAATTCCAAACACCTGCCCTGGTGGGCGTGGCGCTCCTGCACCTCATGGTGTTTGTAGTCCGTATGCCAATAATCCCCAGTGGGTGCGCTTTTCATTCTTGAGTTATTGCAAAACAGTAAACCCATGTGGGTTGATGCCTTGTTCCTAGAGCTGTGGCCGCCCTGCTTTACAGAAGTCAAATCACACTCGTGCAAGCTCCAACCCTGAAATGGAACTTGCACCTCTTCCTCCCGATAATTCCAGCTCCTAACTGAAGCCAGGACGGGCCCGCATACCTGCAGTGGGTTTTCCTCAGCGGCTGTGCAAGCCGTTAAACATCCAACACTCAGCAAGCACCAAAAGAGGAAATCCACAGGAAGTTCTAATCAGTGTATTCTTTATTTGAACAACTTGCCAGCAGTCACCTCGCTCTGAAAACAGGCATCACTTGTAAAGCCAGACGCGTTTCAGGAACATAAATCCTTTCATCAGTGGCAGCAAAAAGAAATGAAAGTTCGCGCTGCACACGCACAGTTTAAATTCCAAACACCTGCCCTGGTGGGCGTGGCGCTCCTGCAGCCTCATGGTGTTTGTAGTCCGTATGCCAATAATCCCCAGTGGGTGCGCTTTTCATTCTTGAGTTATTGCAAAACAGTAAACCCATGTGGGTTGATGCCTTGTTCCTAGAGCTGTGGCCGCCCTGCTTTACAGAAGTCAAATCACACTCGTGCAAGCTCCAACCCTGAAATGGAACTTGCACCTCTTCCTCCCGATAATTCCAGCTCCTAACTGAAGCCAGGACAGGCCCGCATACCTGCAGTGGGTTTTCCTCAGGGGCTGTGCATGCCGTTAAACATCCAACACTCAGGAAGCACCAAAAGAGGAAATCCACAGGAAGTTCTAATCATTGTATTCTTTATTTGAACAACTTGCCAGCAGTCACCTTGCTCTGAAAACAGGCATCACTTGTAAAGCCAGACGCGTTTCAGGAACATAAATCCTTTCATCAGTGGCAGCAAAAAGAAATGAAAGTTCGCGCTGCACATGCACAGTTTAAATTCCAAACACTGCCCTGGTTGGCGTGGCGCTCCTGCAGCCTCATGGTGTTTGTAGTCCGTATGCCAATAATCCCCAGTGGGTGCGCTTTTCATTCTTGAGTTATTGCAAAACAGTAAACCCATGTGGGTTGATGCCTTGTTCCTAGAGCTGTGGCCGCCCTGCTTTACAGAAGTCAAATCACACTCGTGCAAGCTCCAACCCTGAAATGGAACTTGCACCTCTTCCTCCCGATAATTCCAGCTCCTAACTGAAGCCAGGACGGGCCCGCATACCTGCAGTGGGTTTTCCTCAGCGGCTGTGCAAGCCGTTAAACATCCAACACTCAGGAAGCACCAAAAGAGGAAATCCACAGGAAGTTCTAATCAGTGTATTCTTTATTTGAACAACTTGCCAGCAGTCACCTCGCTCTGAAAACAGGCATCACTTGTAAAGCCAGACGCGTTTCAGGAACATAAATCCTTTCATCAGTGGCAGCAAAAAGAAATGAAAGTTCGCGCTGCACACGCACAGTTTAAATTCCAAACACCTGCCCTGGTGGGCGTGGCGCTCCTGCAGCCTCATGGTGTTTGTAGTCCGTATGCCAATAATCCCCAGTGGGTGCGCTTTTCATTCTTGAGTTATTGCAAAACAGTAAACCCATGTGGGTTGATGCCTTGTTCCTAGAGCTGTGGCCGCCCTGCTTTACAGAAGTCAAATCACACTCGTGCAAGCTCCAACCCTGAAATGGAACTTGCACCTCTTCCTCCCGATAATTCCAGCTCCTAACTGAAGCCAGGACGGGCCCGCATACCTGCAGTGGGTTTTCCTCAGCGGCTGTGCAAGCCGTTAAACATCCAACACTCAGGAAGCACCAAAAGAGGAAATCCACAGGAAGTTCTAATCAGTGTATTCTTTATTTGAACAACTTGCCAGCAGTCACCTCGCTCTGAAAACAGGCATCACTTGTAAAGCCAGACGCGTTTCAGGAACATAAATCCTTTCATCAGTGGCAGCAAAAAGAAATGAAAGTTCGCGCTGCACACGCACAGTTTAAATTCCAAACACCTGCCCTGGTGGGCGTGGCGCTCCTGCAGCCTCATGGTGTTTGTAGTCCGTATGCCAATAATCCCCAGTGGGTGCGCTTTTCATTCTTGAGTTATTGCAAAACAGTAAACCCATGTGGGTTGATGCCTTGTTCCTAGAGCTGTGGCCGCCCTGCTTTACAGAAGTCAAATCACACTCGTGCAAGCTCCAACCCTGAAATGGAACTTGCACCTCTTCCTCCCGATAATTCCAGCTCCTAACTGAAGCCAGGACGGGCCCGCATACCTGCAGTGGGTTTTCCTCAGCGGCTGTGCAAGCCGTTAAACATCCAACACTCAGGAAGCACCAAAGAGGAAATCCACAGGAAGTTCTAATCAGTGTATTCTTTATTTGAACAACTTGCCAGCAGTCACCTCGCTCTGAAAACAGGCATCACTTGTAAAGCCAGACGCGTTTCAGGAACATAAATCCTTTCATCAGTGGCAGCAAAAAGAAATGAAAGTTCGCGCTGCACACGCACAGTTTAAATTCCAAACACCTGCCCTGGTGGGCGTGGCGCTCCTGCAGCCTCATGGTGTTTGTAGTCCGTATGCCAATAATCCCCAGTGGGTGCGCTTTTCATTCTTGAGTTATTGCAAAACAGTAAACCCATGTGGGTTGATGCCTTGTTCCTAGAGCTGTGGCCGCCCTGCTTTACAGAAGTCAAATCACACTCGTGCAAGCTCCAACCCTGAAATGGAACTTGCACCTCTTCCTCCCGATAATTCCAGCTCCTAACTGAAGCCAGGACGGGCCCGCATACCTGCAGTGGGTTTTCCTCAGCGGCTGTGCAAGCCGTTAAACATCCAACACTCAGGAAGCACCAAAAGAGGAAATCCACAGGAAGTTCTAATCAGTGTATTCTTTATTTGAACAACTTGCCAGCAGTCACCTCGCTCTGAAAACAGGCATCACTTGTAAAGCCAGACGCGTTTCAGGAACATAAATCCTTTCATCAGTGGCAGCAAAAAGAAATGAAAGTTCGCGCTGCACACGCACAGTTTAAATTCCAAACACCTGCCCTGGTGGGCGTGGCGCTCCTGCAGCCTCATGGTGTTTGTAGTCCGTATGCCAATAATCCCCAGTGGGTGCGCTTTTCATTCTTGAGTTATTGCAAAACAGTAAACCCATGTGGGTTGATGCCTTGTTCCTAGAGCTGTGGCCGCCCTGCTTTACAGAAGTCAAATCACACTCGTGCAAGCTCCAACCCTGAAATGGAACTTGCACCTCTTCCTCCCGATAATTCCAGCTCCTAACTGAAGCCAGGACGGGCCCGCATACCTGCAGTGGGTTTTCCTCAGCGGCTGTGCAAGCCGTTAAACATCCAACACTCAGGAAGCACCAAAGAGGAAATCCACAGGAAGTTCTAATCAGTGTATTCTTTATTTGAACAACTTGCCAGCAGTCACCTCGCTCTGAAAACAGGCATCACTTGTAAAGCCAGACGCGTTTCAGGAACATAAATCCTTTCATCAGTGGCAGCAAAAAGAAATGAAAGTTCGCGCTGCACACGCACAGTTTAAATTCCAAACACCTGCCCTGGTGGGCGTGGCGCTCCTGCAGCCTCATGGTGTTTGTAGTCCGTATGCCAATAATCCCCAGTGGGTGCGCTTTTCATTCTTGAGTTATTGCAAAACAGTAAACCCATGTGGGTTGATGCCTTGTTCCTAGAGCTGTGGCCGCCCTGCTTTACAGAAGTCAAATCACACTCGTGCAAGCTCCAACCCTGAAATGGAACTTGCACCTCTTCCTCCCGATAATTCCAGCTCCTAACTGAAGCCAGGACGGGCCCGCATACCTGCAGTGGGTTTTCCTCAGCGGCTGTGCAAGCCGTTAAACATCCAACACTCAGGAAGCACCAAAGAGGAAATCCACAGGAAGTTCTAATCAGTGTATTCTTTATTTGAACAACTTGCCAGCAGTCACCTCGCTCTGAAAACAGGCATCACTTGTAAAGCCAGACGCGTTTCAGGAACATAAATCCTTTCATCAGTGGCAGCAAAAAGAAATGAAAGTTCGCGCTGCACACGCACAGTTTAAATTCCAAACACCTGCCCTGGTGGGCGTGGCGCTCCTGCAGCCTCATGGTGTTTGTAGTCCGTATGCCAATAATCCCCAGTGGGTGCGCTTTTCATTCTTGAGTTATTGCAAAACAGTAAACCCATGTGGGTTGATGCCTTGTTCCTAGAGCTGTGGCCGCCCTGCTTTACAGAAGTCAAATCACACTCGTGCAAGCTCCAACCCTGAAATGGAACTTGCACCTCTTCCTCCCGATAATTCCAGCTCCTAACTGAAGCCAGGACGGGCCCGCATACCTGCAGTGGGTTTTCCTCAGCGGCTGTGCAAGCCGTTAAACATCCAACACTCAGGAAGCACCAAAGAGGAAATCCACAGGAAGTTCTAATCAGTGTATTCTTTATTTGAACAACTTGCCAGCAGTCACCTCGCTCTGAAAACAGGCATCACTTGTAAAGCCAGACGCGTTTCAGGAACATAAATCCTTTCATCAGTGGTAGCAAAAAGAAATGAAAGTTCGCGCTGCACACGCACAGTTTAAATTCCAAACACTGCCCTGGGTGGCGTGGCGCTCCTGCAGCCTCATGGTGTTTGTAGTCCGTATGCCAATAATCCCCAGTGGGTGCGCTTTTCATTCTTGAGTTATTGCAAAACAGTAAACCCATGTGGGTTGATGCCTTGTTCCTAGAGCTGTGGCCGCCCTGCTTTACAGAAGTCAAATCACACTCGTGCAAGCTCCAACCCTGAAATGGAACTTGCACCTCTTCCTCCCGATAATTCCAGCTCCTAACTGAAGCCAGGACGGGCCCGCATACCTGCAGTGGGTTTTCCTCAGCGGCTGTGCAAGCCGTTAAACATCCAACACTCAGGAAGCACCAAAGAGGAAATCCACAGGAAGTTCTAATCAGTGTATTCTTTATTTGAACAACTTGCCAGCAGTCACCTCGCTCTGAAAACAGGCATCACTTGTAAAGCCAGACGCGTTTCAGGAACATAAATCCTTTCATCAGTGGCAGCAAAAAGAAATGAAAGTTCGCGCTGCACACGCACAGTTTAAATTCCAAACACCTGCCCTGGTGGGCGTGGCGCTCCTGCAGCCTCATGGTGTTTGTAGTCCGTATGCCAATAATCCCCAGTGGGTGCGCTTTTCATTCTTGAGTTATTGCAAAACAGTAAACCCATGTGGGTTGATGCCTTGTTCCTAGAGCTGTGGCCGCCCTGCTTTACAGAAGTCAAATCACACTCGTGCAAGCTCCAACCCTGAAATGGAACTTGCACCTCTTCCTCCCGATAATTCCAGCTCCTAACTGAAGCCAGGACGGGCCCGCATACCTGCAGTGGGTTTTCCTCAGCGGCTGTGCAAGCCGTTAAACATCCAACACTCAGGAAGCACCAAAGAGGAAATCCACAGGAAGTTCTAATCAGTGTATTCTTTATTTGAACAACTTGCCAGCAGTCACCTCGCTCTGAAAACAGGCATCACTTGTAAAGCCAGACGCGTTTCAGGAACATAAATCCTTTCATCAGTGGCAGCAAAAAGAAATGAAAGTTCGCGCTGCACACGCACAGTTTAAATTCCAAACACCTGCCCTGGTGGGCGTGGCGCTCCTGCAGCCTCATGGTGTTTGTAGTCCGTATGCCAATAATCCCCAGTGGGTGCGCTTTTCATTCTTGAGTTATTGCAAAACAGTAAACCCATGTGGGTTGATGCCTTGTTCCTAGAGCTGTGGCCGCCCTGCTTTACAGAAGTCAAATCACACTCGTGCAAGCTCCAACCCTGAAATGGAACTTGCACCTCTTCCTCCCGATAATTCCAGCTCCTAACTGAAGCCAGGACGGGCCCGCATACCTGCAGTGGGTTTTCCTCAGCGGCTGTGCAAGCCGTTAAACATCCAACACTCAGGAAGCACCAAAGAGGAAATCCACAGGAAGTTCTAATCAGTGTATTCTTTATTTGAACAACTTGCCAGCAGTCACCTCGCTCTGAAAACAGGCATCACTTGTAAAGCCAGACGCGTTTCAGGAATATAAATCCTTTCATCAGTGGCAGCAAAAAGAAATGAAAGTTCGCGCTGCACACGCACAGTTTAAATTCCAAACACCTGCCCTGGTGGGCGTGGCGCTCCTGCAGCCTCATGGTGTTTGTAGTCCGTATGCCAATAATCCCCAGTGGGTGCGCTTTTCATTCTTGAGTTATTGCAAAACAGTAAACCCATGTGGGTTGATGCCTTGTTCCTAGAGCTGTGGCCGCCCTGCTTTACAGAAGTCAAATCACACTCGTGCAAGCTCCAACCCTGAAATGGAACTTGCACCTCTTCCTCCCGATAATTCCAGCTCCTAACTGAAGCCAGGACGGGCCCGCATACCTGCAGTGGGTTTTCCTCAGCGGCTGTGCAAGCCGTTAAACATCCAACACTCAGGAAGCACCAAAGAGGAAATCCACAGGAAGTTCTAATCAGTGTATTCTTTATTTGAACAACTTGCCAGCAGTCACCTCGCTCTGAAAACAGGCATCACTTGTAAAGCCAGACGCGTTTCAGGAACATAAATCCTTTCATCAGTGGCAGCAAAAAGAAATGAAAGTTCGCGCTGCACACGCACAGTTTAAATTCCAAACACCTGCCCTGGTGGGCGTGGCGCTCCTGCAGCCTCATGGTGTTTGTAGTCCGTATGCCAATAATCCCCAGTGGGTGCGCTTTTCATTCTTGAGTTATTGCAAAACAGTAAACCCATGTGGGTTGATGCCTTGTTCCTAGAGCTGTGGCCGCCCTGCTTTACAGAAGTCAAATCACACTCGTGCAAGCTCCAACCCTGAAATGGAACTTGCACCTCTTCCTCCCGATAATTCCAGCTCCTAACTGAAGCCAGGACGGGCCCGCATACCTGCAGTGGGTTTTCCTCAGCGGCTGTGCAAGCCGTTAAACATCCAACACTCAGGAAGCACCAAAGAGGAAATCCACAGGAAGTTCTAATCAGTGTATTCTTTATTTGAACAACTTGCCAGCAGTCACCTCGCTCTGAAAACAGGCATCACTTGTAAAGCCAGACGCGTTTCAGGAACATAAATCCTTTCATCAGTGGCAGCAAAAAGAAATGAAAGTTCGCGCTGCACACGCACAGTTTAAATTCCAAACACCTGCCCTGGTGGGCGTGGCGCTCCTGCAGCCTCATGGTGTTTGTAGTCCGTATGCCAATAATCCCCAGTGGGTGCGCTTTTCATTCTTGAGTTATTGCAAAACAGTAAACCCATGTGGGTTGATGCCTTGTTCCTAGAGCTGTGGCCGCCCTGCTTTACAGAAGTCAAATCACACTCGTGCAAGCTCCAACCCTGAAATGGAACTTGCACCTCTTCCTCCCGATAATTCCAGCTCCTAACTGAAGCCAGGACGGGCCCGCATACCTGCAGTGGGTTTTCCTCAGCGGCTGTGCAAGCCGTTAAACATCCAACACTCAGGAAGCACCAAAGAGGAAATCCACAGGAAGTTCTAATCAGTGTATTCTTTATTTGAACAACTTGCCAGCAGTCACCTCGCTCTGAAAACAGGCATCACTTGTAAAGCCAGACGCGTTTCAGGAATATAAATCCTTTCATCAGTGGCAGCAAAAAGAAATGAAAGTTCGCGCTGCACACGCACAGTTTAAATTCCAAACACCTGCCCTGGTGGGCGTGGCGCTCCTGCAGCCTCATGGTGTTTGTAGTCCGTATGCCAATAATCCCCAGTGGGTGCGCTTTTCATTCTTGAGTTATTGCAAAACAGTAAACCCATGTGGGTTGATGCCTTGTTCCTAGAGCTGTGGCCGCCCTGCTTTACAGAAGTCAAATCACACTCGTGCAAGCTCCAACCCTGAAATGGAACTTGCACCTCTTCCTCCCGATAATTCCAGCTCCTAACTGAAGCCAGGACGGGCCCGCATACCTGCAGTGGGTTTTCCTCAGCGGCTGTGCAAGCCGTTAAACATCCAACACTCAGCAAGCACCAAAGAGGAAATCCACAGGAAGTTCTAATCAGTGTATTCTTTATTTGAACAACTTGCCAGCAGTCACCTCGCTCTGAAAACAGGCATCACTTGTAAAGCCAGACGCGTTTCAGGAACATAAATCCTTTCATCAGTGGCAGCAAAAAGAAATGAAAGTTCGCGCTGCACACGCACAGTTTAAATTCCAAACACCTGCCCTGGTGGGCGTGGCGCTCCTGCAGCCTCATGGTGTTTGTAGTCCGTATGCCAATAATCCCCAGTGGGTGCGCTTTTCATTCTTGAGTTATTGCAAAACAGTAAACCCATGTGGGTTGATGCCTTGTTCCTAGAGCTGTGGCCGCCCTGCTTTACAGAAGTCAAATCACACTCGTGCAAGCTCCAACCCTGAAATGGAACTTGCACCTCTTCCTCCCGATAATTCCAGCTCCTAACTGAAGCCAGGACGGGCCCGCATACCTGCAGTGGGTTTTCCTCAGCGGCTGTGCAAGCCGTTAAACATCCAACACTCAGGAAGCACCAAAAGAGGAAATCCACAGGAAGTTCTAATCAGTGTATTCTTTATTTGAACAACTTGCCAGCAGTCACCTCGCTCTGAAAACAGGCATCACTTGTAAAGCCAGACGCGTTTCAGGAACATAAATCCTTTCATCAGTGGCAGCAAAAAGAAATGAAAGTTCGCGCTGCACACGCACAGTTTAAATTCCAAACACCTGCCCTGGTGGGCGTGGCGCTCCTGCAGCCTCATGGTGTTTGTAGTCCGTATGCCAATAATCCCCAGTGGGTGCGCTTTTCATTCTTGAGTTATTGCAAAACAGTAAACCCATGTGGGTTGATGCCTTGTTCCTAGAGCTGTGGCCGCCCTGCTTTACAGAAGTCAAATCACACTCGTGCAAGCTCCAACCCTGAAATGGAACTTGCACCTCTTCCTCCCGATAATTCCAGCTCCTAACTGAAGCCAGGACGGGCCCGCATACCTGCAGTGGGTTTTCCTCAGCGGCTGTGCAAGCCGTTAAACATCCAACACTCAGGAAGCACCAAAGAGGAAATCCACAGGAAGTTCTAATCAGTGTATTCTTTATTTGAACAACTTGCCAGCAGTCACCTCGCTCTGAAAACAGGCATCACTTGTAAAGCCAGACGCGTTTCAGGAACATAAATCCTTTCATCAGTGGCAGCAAAAAGAAATGAAAGTTCGCGCTGCACACGCACAGTTTAAATTCCAAACACCTGCCCTGGTGGGCGTGGCGCTCCTGCAGCCTCATGGTGTTTGTAGTCCGTATGCCAATAATCCCCAGTGGGTGCGCTTTTCATTCTTGAGTTATTGCAAAACAGTAAACCCATGTGGGTTGATGCCTTGTTCCTAGAGCTGTGGCCGCCCTGCTTTACAGAAGTCAAATCACACTCGTGCAAGCTCCAACCCTGAAATGGAACTTGCACCTCTTCCTCCCGATAATTCCAGCTCCTAACTGAAGCCAGGACGGGCCCGCATACCTGCAGTGGGTTTTCCTCAGCGGCTGTGCAAGCCGTTAAACATCCAACACTCAGGAAGCACCAAAGAGGAAATCCACAGGAAGTTCTAATCAGTGTATTCTTTATTTGAACAACTTGCCAGCAGTCACCTCGCTCTGAAAACAGGCATCACTTGTAAAGCCAGACGCGTTTCAGGAACATAAATCCTTTCATCAGTGGCAGCAAAAAGAAATGAAAGTTCGCGCTGCACACGCACAGTTTAAATTCCAAACACCTGCCCTGGTGGGCGTGGCGCTCCTGCAGCCTCATGGTGTTTGTAGTCCGTATGCCAATAATCCCCAGTGGGTGCGCTTTTCATTCTTGAGTTATTGCAAAACAGTAAACCCATGTGGGTTGATGCCTTGTTCCTAGAGCTGTGGCCGCCCTGCTTTACAGAAGTCAAATCACACTCGTGCAAGCTCCAACCCTGAAATGGAACTTGCACCTCTTCCTCCCGATAATTCCAGCTCCTAACTGAAGCCAGGACGGGCCCGCATACCTGCAGTGGGTTTTCCTCAGCGGCTGTGCAAGCCGTTAAACATCCAACACTCAGGAAGCACCAAAAGAGGAAATCCACAGGAAGTTCTAATCAGTGTATTCTTTATTTGAACAACTTGCCAGCAGTCACCTCGCTCTGAAAACAGGCATCACTTGTAAAGCCAGACGCGTTTCAGGAACATAAATCCTTTCATCAGTGGCAGCAAAAAGAAATGAAAGTTCGCGCTGCACACGCACAGTTTAAATTCCAAACACCTGCCCTGGTGGGCGTGGCGCTCCTGCAGCCTCATGGTGTTTGTAGTCCGTATGCCAATAATCCCCAGTGGGTGCGCTTTTCATTCTTGAGTTATTGCAAAACAGTAAACCCATGTGGGTTGATGCCTTGTTCCTAGAGCTGTGGCCGCCCTGCTTTACAGAAGTCAAATCACACTCGTGCAAGCTCCAACCCTGAAATGGAACTTGCACCTCTTCCTCCCGATAATTCCAGCTCCTAACTGAAGCCAGGACGGGCCCGCATACCTGCAGTGGGTTTTCCTCAGCGGCTGTGCAAGCCGTTAAACATCCAACACTCAGGAAGCACCAAAGAGGAAATCCACAGGAAGTTCTAATCAGTGTATTCTTTATTTGAACAACTTGCCAGCAGTCACCTCGCTCTGAAAACAGGCATCACTTGTAAAGCCAGACGCGTTTCAGGAACATAAATCCTTTCATCAGTGGCAGCAAAAAGAAATGAAAGTTCGCGCTGCACACGCACAGTTTAAATTCCAAACACCTGCCCTGGTGGGCGTGGCGCTCCTGCAGCCTCATGGTGTTTGTAGTCCGTATGCCAATAATCCCCAGTGGGTGCGCTTTTCATTCTTGAGTTATTGCAAAACAGTAAACCCATGTGGGTTGATGCCTTGTTCCTAGAGCTGTGGCCGCCCTGCTTTACAGAAGTCAAATCACACTCGTGCAAGCTCCAACCCTGAAATGGAACTTGCACCTCTTCCTCCCGATAATTCCAGCTCCTAACTGAAGCCAGGACGGGCCCGCATACCTGCAGTGGGTTTTCCTCAGCGGCTGTGCAAGCCGTTAAACATCCAACACTCAGGAAGCACCAAAAGAGGAAATCCACAGGAAGTTCTAATCAGTGTATTCTTTATTTGAACAACTTGCCAGCAGTCACCTCGCTCTGAAAACAGGCATCACTTGTAAAGCCAGACGCGTTTCAGGAACATAAATCCTTTCATCAGTGGCAGCAAAAAGAAATGAAAGTTCGCGCTGCACACGCACAGTTTAAATTCCAAACACCTGCCCTGGTGGGCGTGGCGCTCCTGCAGCCTCATGGTGTTTGTAGTCCGTATGCCAATAATCCCCAGTGGGTGCGCTTTTCATTCTTGAGTTATTGCAAAACAGTAAACCCATGTGGGTTGATGCCTTGTTCCTAGAGCTGTGGCCGCCCTGCTTTACAGAAGTCAAATCACACTCGTGCAAGCTCCAACCCTGAAATGGAACTTGCACCTCTTCCTCCCGATAATTCCAGCTCCTAACTGAAGCCAGGACGGGCCCGCATACCTGCAGTGGGTTTTCCTCAGCGGCTGTGCAAGCCGTTAAACATCCAACACTCAGGAAGCACCAAAAGAGGAAATCCACAGGAAGTTCTAATCAGTGTATTCTTTATTTGAACAACTTGCCAGCAGTCACCTCGCTCTGAAAACAGGCATCACTTGTAAAGCCAGACGCGTTTCAGGAACATAAATCCTTTCATCAGTGGCAGCAAAAAGAAATGAAAGTTCGCGCTGCACACGCACAGTTTAAATTCCAAACACCTGCCCTGGTGGGCGTGGCGCTCCTGCAGCCTCATGGTGTTTGTAGTCCGTATGCCAATAATCCCCAGTGGGTGCGCTTTTCATTCTTGAGTTATTGCAAAACAGTAAACCCATGTGGGTTGATGCCTTGTTCCTAGAGCTGTGGCCGCCCTGCTTTACAGAAGTCAAATCACACTCGTGCAAGCTCCAACCCTGAAATGGAACTTGCACCTCTTCCTCCCGATAATTCCAGCTCCTAACTGAAGCCAGGACGGGCCCGCATACCTGCAGTGGGTTTTCCTCAGCGGCTGTGCAAGCCGTTAAACATCCAACACTCAGGAAGCACCAAAGAGGAAATCCACAGGAAGTTCTAATCAGTGTATTCTTTATTTGAACAACTTGCCAGCAGTCACCTCGCTCTGAAAACAGGCATCACTTGTAAAGCCAGACGCGTTTCAGGAACATAAATCCTTTCATCAGTGGCAGCAAAAAGAAATGAAAGTTCGCGCTGCACACGCACAGTTTAAATTCCAAACACCTGCCCTGGTGGGCGTGGCGCTCCTGCAGCCTCATGGTGTTTGTAGTCCGTATGCCAATAATCCCCAGTGGGTGCGCTTTTCATTCTTGAGTTATTGCAAAACAGTAAACCCATGTGGGTTGATGCCTTGTTCCTAGAGCTGTGGCCGCCCTGCTTTACAGAAGTCAAATCACACTCGTGCAAGCTCCAACCCTGAAATGGAACTTGCACCTCTTCCTCCCGATAATTCCAGCTCCTAACTGAAGCCAGGACGGGCCCGCATACCTGCAGTGGGTTTTCCTCAGCGGCTGTGCAAGCCGTTAAACATCCAACACTCAGGAAGCACCAAAAGAGGAAATCCACAGGAAGTTCTAATCAGTGTATTCTTTATTTGAACAACTTGCCAGCAGTCACCTCGCTCTGAAAACAGGCATCACTTGTAAAGCCAGACGCGTTTCAGGAACATAAATCCTTTCATCAGTGGCAGCAAAAAGAAATGAAAGTTCGCGCTGCACACGCACAGTTTAAATTCCAAACACCTGCCCTGGTGGGCGTGGCGCTCCTGCAGCCTCATGGTGTTTGTAGTCCGTATGCCAATAATCCCCAGTGGGTGCGCTTTTCATTCTTGAGTTATTGCAAAACAGTAAACCCATGTGGGTTGATGCCTTGTTCCTAGAGCTGTGGCCGCCCTGCTTTACAGAAGTCAAATCACACTCGTGCAAGCTCCAACCCTGAAATGGAACTTGCACCTCTTCCTCCCGATAATTCCAGCTCCTAACTGAAGCCAGGACGGGCCCGCATACCTGCAGTGGGTTTTCCTCAGCGGCTGTGCAAGCCGTTAAACATCCAACACTCAGGAAGCACCAAAAGAGGAAATCCACAGGAAGTTCTAATCAGTGTATTCTTTATTTGAACAACTTGCCAGCAGTCACCTCGCTCTGAAAACAGGCATCACTTGTAAAGCCAGACGCGTTTCAGGAACATAAATCCTTTCATCAGTGGCAGCAAAAAGAAATGAAAGTTCGCGCTGCACACGCACAGTTTAAATTCCAAACACCTGCCCTGGTGGGCGTGGCGCTCCTGCAGCCTCATGGTGTTTGTAGTCCGTATGCCAATAATCCCCAGTGGGTGCGCTTTTCATTCTTGAGTTATTGCAAAACAGTAAACCCATGTGGGTTGATGCCTTGTTCCTAGAGCTGTGGCCGCCCTGCTTTACAGAAGTCAAATCACACTCGTGCAAGCTCCAACCCTGAAATGGAACTTGCACCTCTTCCTCCCGATAATTCCAGCTCCTAACTGAAGCCAGGACGGGCCCGCATACCTGCAGTGGGTTTTCCTCAGCGGCTGTGCAAGCCGTTAAACATCCAACACTCAGGAAGCACCAAAAGAGGAAATCCACAGGAAGTTCTAATCAGTGTATTCTTTATTTGAACAACTTGCCAGCAGTCACCTCGCTCTGAAAACAGGCATCACTTGTAAAGCCAGACGCGTTTCAGGAACATAAATCCTTTCATCAGTGGCAGCAAAAAGAAATGAAAGTTCGCGCTGCACACGCACAGTTTAAATTCCAAACACCTGCCCTGGTGGGCGTGGCGCTCCTGCAGCCTCATGGTGTTTGTAGTCCGTATGCCAATAATCCCCAGTGGGTGCGCTTTTCATTCTTGAGTTATTGCAAAACAGTAAACCCATGTGGGTTGATGCCTTGTTCCTAGAGCTGTGGCCGCCCTGCTTTACAGAAGTCAAATCACACTCGTGCAAGCTCCAACCCTGAAATGGAACTTGCACCTCTTCCTCCCGATAATTCCAGCTCCTAACTGAAGCCAGGACGGGCCCGCATACCTGCAGTGGGTTTTCCTCAGCGGCTGTGCAAGCCGTTAAACATCCAACACTCAGGAAGCACCAAAAGAGGAAATCCACAGGAAGTTCTAATCAGTGTATTCTTTATTTGAACAACTTGCCAGCAGTCACCTCGCTCTGAAAACAGGCATCACTTGTAAAGCCAGACGCGTTTCAGGAACATAAATCCTTTCATCAGTGGCAGCAAAAAGAAATGAAAGTTCGCGCTGCACACGCACAGTTTAAATTCCAAACACCTGCCCTGGTGGGCGTGGCGCTCCTGCAGCCTCATGGTGTTTGTAGTCCGTATGCCAATAATCCCCAGTGGGTGCGCTTTTCATTCTTGAGTTATTGCAAAACAGTAAACCCATGTGGGTTGATGCCTTGTTCCTAGAGCTGTGGCCGCCCTGCTTTACAGAAGTCAAATCACACTCGTGCAAGCTCCAACCCTGAAATGGAACTTGCACCTCTTCCTCCCGATAATTCCAGCTCCTAACTGAAGCCAGGACGGGCCCGCATACCTGCAGTGGGTTTTCCTCAGCGGCTGTGCAAGCCGTTAAACATCCAACACTCAGGAAGCACCAAAGAGGAAATCCACAGGAAGTTCTAATCAGTGTATTCTTTATTTGAACAACTTGCCAGCAGTCACCTCGCTCTGAAAACAGGCATCACTTGTAAAGCCAGACGCGTTTCAGGAACATAAATCCTTTCATCAGTGGCAGCAAAAAGAAATGAAAGTTCGCGCTGCACACGCACAGTTTAAATTCCAAACACCTGCCCTGGTGGGCGTGGCGCTCCTGCAGCCTCATGGTGTTTGTAGTCCGTATGCCAATAATCCCCAGTGGGTGCGCTTTTCATTCTTGAGTTATTGCAAAACAGTAAACCCATGTGGGTTGATGCCTTGTTCCTAGAGCTGTGGCCGCCCTGCTTTACAGAAGTCAAATCACACTCGTGCAAGCTCCAACCCTGAAATGGAACTTGCACCTCTTCCTCCCGATAATTCCAGCTCCTAACTGAAGCCAGGACGGGCCCGCATACCTGCAGTGGGTTTTCCTCAGCGGCTGTGCAAGCCGTTAAACATCCAACACTCAGGAAGCACCAAAAGAGGAAATCCACAGGAAGTTCTAATCAGTGTATTCTTTATTTGAACAACTTGCCAGCAGTCACCTCGCTCTGAAAACAGGCATCACTTGTAAAGCCAGACGCGTTTCAGGAACATAAATCCTTTCATCAGTGGCAGCAAAAAGAAATGAAAGTTCGCGCTGCACACGCACAGTTTAAATTCCAAACACCTGCCCTGGTGGGCGTGGCGCTCCTGCAGCCTCATGGTGTTTGTAGTCCGTATGCCAATAATCCCCAGTGGGTGCGCTTTTCATTCTTGAGTTATTGCAAAACAGTAAACCCATGTGGGTTGATGCCTTGTTCCTAGAGCTGTGGCCGCCCTGCTTTACAGAAGTCAAATCACACTCGTGCAAGCTCCAACCCTGAAATGGAACTTGCACCTCTTCCTCCCGATAATTCCAGCTCCTAACTGAAGCCAGGACGGGCCCGCATACCTGCAGTGGGTTTTCCTCAGCGGCTGTGCAAGCCGTTAAACATCCAACACTCAGGAAGCACCAAAAGAGGAAATCCACAGGAAGTTCTAATCAGTGTATTCTTTATTTGAACAACTTGCCAGCAGTCACCTCGCTCTGAAAACAGGCATCACTTGTAAAGCCAGACGCGTTTCAGGAACATAAATCCTTTCATCAGTGGCAGCAAAAAGAAATGAAAGTTCGCGCTGCACACGCACAGTTTAAATTCCAAACACCTGCCCTGGTGGGCGTGGCGCTCCTGCAGCCTCATGGTGTTTGTAGTCCGTATGCCAATAATCCCCAGTGGGTGCGCTTTTCATTCTTGAGTTATTGCAAAACAGTAAACCCATGTGGGTTGATGCCTTGTTCCTAGAGCTGTGGCCGCCCTGCTTTACAGAAGTCAAATCACACTCGTGCAAGCTCCAACCCTGAAATGGAACTTGCACCTCTTCCTCCCGATAATTCCAGCTCCTAACTGAAGCCAGGACGGGCCCGCATACCTGCAGTGGGTTTTCCTCAGCGGCTGTGCAAGCCGTTAAACATCCAACACTCAGGAAGCACCAAAAGAGGAAATCCACAGGAAGTTCTAATCAGTGTATTCTTTATTTGAACAACTTGCCAGCAGTCACCTCGCTCTGAAAACAGGCATCACTTGTAAAGCCAGACGCGTTTCAGGAACATAAATCCTTTCATCAGTGGCAGCAAAAAGAAATGAAAGTTCGCGCTGCACACGCACAGTTTAAATTCCAAACACCTGCCCTGGTGGGCGTGGCGCTCCTGCAGCCTCATGGTGTTTGTAGTCCGTATGCCAATAATCCCCAGTGGGTGCGCTTTTCATTCTTGAGTTATTGCAAAACAGTAAACCCATGTGGGTTGATGCCTTGTTCCTAGAGCTGTGGCCGCCCTGCTTTACAGAAGTCAAATCACACTCGTGCAAGCTCCAACCCTGAAATGGAACTTGCACCTCTTCCTCCCGATAATTCCAGCTCCTAACTGAAGCCAGGACGGGCCCGCATACCTGCAGTGGGTTTTCCTCAGCGGCTGTGCAAGCCGTTAAACATCCAACACTCAGGAAGCACCAAA
The DNA here is from genome assembly GCA_963921515.1 of Calotriton arnoldi. Classification (NCBI taxonomy): domain Eukaryota; kingdom Metazoa; phylum Chordata; class Amphibia; order Caudata; family Salamandridae; genus Calotriton; species Calotriton arnoldi. Next base: position 1,973,557 of record CAWUFW010002035.1, on the reverse strand, counting down.
AGAGGAAATCCACAGGAAGTTCTAATCAGTGTATTCTTTATTTGAACAACTTGCCAGCAGTCACCTCGCTCTGAAAACAGGCATCACTTGTAAAGCCAGACGCGTTTCAGGAACATAAATCCTTTCATCAGTGGCAGCAAAAAGAAATGAAAGTTCGCGCTGCACACGCACAGTTTAAATTCCAAACACCTGCCCTGGTGGGCGTGGCGCTCCTGCAGCCTCATGGTGTTTGTAGTCCGTATGCCAATAATCCCCAGTGGGTGCGCTTTTCATTCTTGAGTTATTGCAAAACAGTAAACCCATGTGGGTTGATGCCTTGTTCCTAGAGCTGTGGCCGCCCTGCTTTACAGAAGTCAAATCACACTCGTGCAAGCTCCAACCCTGAAATGGAACTTGCACCTCTTCCTCCCGATAATTCCAGCTCCTAACTGAAGCCAGGACGGGCCCGCATACCTGCAGTGGGTTTTCCTCAGCGGCTGTGCAAGCCGTTAAACATCCAACACTCAGGAAGCACCAAAAGAGGAAATCCACAGGAAGTTCTAATCAGTGTATTCTTTATTTGAACAACTTGCCAGCAGTCACCTCGCTCTGAAAACAGGCATCACTTGTAAAGCCAGACGCGTTTCAGGAACATAAATCCTTTCATCAGTGGCAGCAAAAAGAAATGAAAGTTCGCGCTGCACACGCACAGTTTAAATTCCAAACACCTGCCCTGGTGGGCGTGGCGCTCCTGCAGCCTCATGGTGTTTGTAGTCCGTATGCCAATAATCCCCAGTGGGTGCGCTTTTCATTCTTGAGTTATTGCAAAACAGTAAACCCATGTGGGTTGATGCCTTGTTCCTAGAGCTGTGGCCGCCCTGCTTTACAGAAGTCAAATCACACTCGTGCAAGCTCCAACCCTGAAATGGAACTTGCACCTCTTCCTCCCGATAATTCCAGCTCCTAACTGAAGCCAGGACGGGCCCGCATACCTGCAGTGGGTTTTCCTCAGCGGCTGTGCAAGCCGTTAAACATCCAACACTCAGGAAGCACCAAAAGAGGAAATCCACAGGAAGTTCTAATCAGTGTATTCTTTATTTGAACAACTTGCCAGCAGTCACCTCGCTCTGAAAACAGGCATCACTTGTAAAGCCAGACGCGTTTCAGGAACATAAATCCTTTCATCAGTGGCAGCAAAAAGAAATGAAAGTTCGCGCTGCACACGCACAGTTTAAATTCCAAACACCTGCCCTGGTGGGCGTGGCGCTCCTGCAGCCTCATGGTGTTTGTAGTCCGTATGCCAATAATCCCCAGTGGGTGCGCTTTTCATTCTTGAGTTATTGCAAAACAGTAAACCCATGTGGGTTGATGCCTTGTTCCTAGAGCTGTGGCCGCCCTGCTTTACAGAAGTCAAATCACACTCGTGCAAGCTCCAACCCTGAAATGGAACTTGCACCTCTTCCTCCCGATAATTCCAGCTCCTAACTGAAGCCAGGACGGGCCCGCATACCTGCAGTGGGTTTTCCTCAGCGGCTGTGCAAGCCGTTAAACATCCAACACTCAGGAAGCACCAAAAGAGGAAATCCACAGGAAGTTCTAATCAGTGTATTCTTTATTTGAACAACTTGCCAGCAGTCACCTCGCTCTGAAAACAGGCATCACTTGTAAAGCCAGACGCGTTTCAGGAACATAAATCCTTTCATCAGTGGCAGCAAAAAGAAATGAAAGTTCGCGCTGCACACGCACAGTTTAAATTCCAAACACCTGCCCTGGTGGGCGTGGCGCTCCTGCAGCCTCATGGTGTTTGTAGTCCGTATGCCAATAATCCCCAGTGGGTGCGCTTTTCATTCTTGAGTTATTGCAAAACAGTAAACCCATGTGGGTTGATGCCTTGTTCCTAGAGCTGTGGCCGCCCTGCTTTACAGAAGTCAAATCACACTCGTGCAAGCTCCAACCCTGAAATGGAACTTGCACCTCTTCCTCCCGATAATTCCAGCTCCTAACTGAAGCCAGGACGGGCCCGCATACCTGCAGTGGGTTTTCCTCAGCGGCTGTGCAAGCCGTTAAACATCCAACACTCAGGAAGCACCAAAGAGGAAATCCACAGGAAGTTCTAATCAGTGTATTCTTTATTTGAACAACTTGCCAGCAGTCACCTCGCTCTGAAAACAGGCATCACTTGTAAAGCCAGACGCGTTTCAGGAACATAAATCCTTTCATCAGTGGCAGCAAAAAGAAATGAAAGTTCGCGCTGCACACGCACAGTTTAAATTCCAAACACCTGCCCTGGTGGGCGTGGCGCTCCTGCAGCCTCATGGTGTTTGTAGTCCGTATGCCAATAATCCCCAGTGGGTGCGCTTTTCATTCTTGAGTTATTGCAAAACAGTAAACCCATGTGGGTTGATGCCTTGTTCCTAGAGCTGTGGCCGCCCTGCTTTACAGAAGTCAAATCACACTCGTGCAAGCTCCAACCCTGAAATGGAACTTGCACCTCTTCCTCCCGATAATTCCAGCTCCTAACTGAAGCCAGGACGGGCCCGCATACCTGCAGTGGGTTTTCCTCAGCGGCTGTGCAAGCCGTTAAACATCCAACACTCAGGAAGCACCAAAGAGGAAATCCACAGGAAGTTCTAATCAGTGTATTCTTTATTTGAACAACTTGCCAGCAGTCACCTCGCTCTGAAAACAGGCATCACTTGTAAAGCCAGACGCGTTTCAGGAACATAAATCCTTTCATCAGTGGCAGCAAAAAGAAATGAAAGTTCGCGCTGCACACGCACAGTTTAAATTCCAAACACCTGCCCTGGTGGGCGTGGCGCTCCTGCAGCCTCATGGTGTTTGTAGTCCGTATGCCAATAATCCCCAGTGGGTGCGCTTTTCATTCTTGAGTTATTGCAAAACAGTAAACCCATGTGGGTTGATGCCTTGTTCCTAGAGCTGTGGCCGCCCTGCTTTACAGAAGTCAAATCACACTCGTGCAAGCTCCAACCCTGAAATGGAACTTGCACCTCTTCCTCCCGATAATTCCAGCTCCTAACTGAAGCCAGGACGGGCCCGCATACCTGCAGTGGGTTTTCCTCAGCGGCTGTGCAAGCCGTTAAACATCCAACACTCAGGAAGCACCAAAAGAGGAAATCCACAGGAAGTTCTAATCAGTGTATTCTTTATTTGAACAACTTGCCAGCAGTCACCTCGCTCTGAAAACAGGCATCACTTGTAAAGCCAGACGCGTTTCAGGAACATAAATCCTTTCATCAGTGGCAGCAAAAAGAAATGAAAGTTCGCGCTGCACACGCACAGTTTAAATTCCAAACACCTGCCCTGGTGGGCGTGGCGCTCCTGCAGCCTCATGGTGTTTGTAGTCCGTATGCCAATAATCCCCAGTGGGTGCGCTTTTCATTCTTGAGTTATTGCAAAACAGTAAACCCATGTGGGTTGATGCCTTGTTCCTAGAGCTGTGGCCGCCCTGCTTTACAGAAGTCAAATCACACTCGTGCAAGCTCCAACCCTGAAATGGAACTTGCACCTCTTCCTCCCGATAATTCCAGCTCCTAACTGAAGCCAGGACGGGCCCGCATACCTGCAGTGGGTTTTCCTCAGCGGCTGTGCAAGCCGTTAAACATCCAACACTCAGGAAGCACCAAAAGAGGAAATCCACAGGAAGTTCTAATCAGTGTATTCTTTATTTGAACAACTTGCCAGCAGTCACCTCGCTCTGAAAACAGGCATCACTTGTAAAGCCAGACGCGTTTCAGGAACATAAATCCTTTCATCAGTGGCAGCAAAAAGAAATGAAAGTTCGCGCTGCACACGCACAGTTTAAATTCCAAACACCTGCCCTGGTGGGCGTGGCGCTCCTGCAGCCTCATGGTGTTTGTAGTCCGTATGCCAATAATCCCCAGTGGGTGCGCTTTTCATTCTTGAGTTATTGCAAAACAGTAAACCCATGTGGGTTGATGCCTTGTTCCTAGAGCTGTGGCCGCCCTGCTTTACAGAAGTCAAATCACACTCGTGCAAGCTCCAACCCTGAAATGGAACTTGCACCTCTTCCTCCCGATAATTCCAGCTCCTAACTGAAGCCAGGACGGGCCCGCATACCTGCAGTGGGTTTTCCTCAGCGGCTGTGCAAGCCGTTAAACATCCAACACTCAGGAAGCACCAAAAGAGGAAATCCACAGGAAGTTCTAATCAGTGTATTCTTTATTTGAACAACTTGCCAGCAGTCACCTCGCTCTGAAAACAGGCATCACTTGTAAAGCCAGACGCGTTTCAGGAACATAAATCCTTTCATCAGTGGCAGCAAAAAGAAATGAAAGTTCGCGCTGCACACGCACAGTTTAAATTCCAAACACCTGCCCTGGTGGGCGTGGCGCTCCTGCAGCCTCATGGTGTTTGTAGTCCGTATGCCAATAATCCCCAGTGGGTGCGCTTTTCATTCTTGAGTTATTGCAAAACAGTAAACCCATGTGGGTTGATGCCTTGTTCCTAGAGCTGTGGCCGCCCTGCTTTACAGAAGTCAAATCACACTCGTGCAAGCTCCAACCCTGAAATGGAACTTGCACCTCTTCCTCCCGATAATTCCAGCTCCTAACTGAAGCCAGGACGGGCCCGCATACCTGCAGTGGGTTTTCCTCAGCGGCTGTGCAAGCCGTTAAACATCCAACACTCAGGAAGCACCAAAAGAGGAAATCCACAGGAAGTTCTAATCAGTGTATTCTTTATTTGAACAACTTGCCAGCAGTCACCTCGCTCTGAAAACAGGCATCACTTGTAAAGCCAGACGCGTTTCAGGAACATAAATCCTTTCATCAGTGGCAGCAAAAAGAAATGAAAGTTCGCGCTGCACACGCACAGTTTAAATTCCAAACACCTGCCCTGGTGGGCGTGGCGCTCCTGCAGCCTCATGGTGTTTGTAGTCCGTATGCCAATAATCCCCAGTGGGTGCGCTTTTCATTCTTGAGTTATTGCAAAACAGTAAACCCATGTGGGTTGATGCCTTGTTCCTAGAGCTGTGGCCGCCCTGCTTTACAGAAGTCAAATCACACTCGTGCAAGCTCCAACCCTGAAATGGAACTTGCACCTCTTCCTCCCGATAATTCCAGCTCCTAACTGAAGCCAGGACGGGCCCGCATACCTGCAGTGGGTTTTCCTCAGCGGCTGTGCAAGCCGTTAAACATCCAACACTCAGGAAGCACCAAAAGAGGAAATCCACAGGAAGTTCTAATCAGTGTATTCTTTATTTGAACAACTTGCCAGCAGTCACCTCGCTCTGAAAACAGGCATCACTTGTAAAGCCAGACGCGTTTCAGGAACATAAATCCTTTCATCAGTGGCAGCAAAAAGAAATGAAAGTTCGCGCTGCACACGCACAGTTTAAATTCCAAACACCTGCCCTGGTGGGCGTGGCGCTCCTGCAGCCTCATGGTGTTTGTAGTCCGTATGCCAATAATCCCCAGTGGGTGCGCTTTTCATTCTTGAGTTATTGCAAAACAGTAAACCCATGTGGGTTGATGCCTTGTTCCTAGAGCTGTGGCCGCCCTGCTTTACAGAAGTCAAATCACACTCGTGCAAGCTCCAACCCTGAAATGGAACTTGCACCTCTTCCTCCCGATAATTCCAGCTCCTAACTGAAGCCAGGACGGGCCCGCATACCTGCAGTGGGTTTTCCTCAGCGGCTGTGCAAGCCGTTAAACATCCAACACTCAGGAAGCACCAAAAGAGGAAATCCACAGGAAGTTCTAATCAGTGTATTCTTTATTTGAACAACTTGCCAGCAGTCACCTCGCTCTGAAAACAGGCATCACTTGTAAAGCCAGACGCGTTTCAGGAACATAAATCCTTTCATCAGTGGCAGCAAAAAGAAATGAAAGTTCGCGCTGCACACGCACAGTTTAAATTCCAAACACCTGCCCTGGTGGGCGTGGCGCTCCTGCAGCCTCATGGTGTTTGTAGTCCGTATGCCAATAATCCCCAGTGGGTGCGCTTTTCATTCTTGAGTTATTGCAAAACAGTAAACCCATGTGGGTTGATGCCTTGTTCCTAGAGCTGTGGCCGCCCTGCTTTACAGAAGTCAAATCACACTCGTGCAAGCTCCAACCCTGAAATGGAACTTGCACCTCTTCCTCCCGATAATTCCAGCTCCTAACTGAAGCCAGGACGGGCCCGCATACCTGCAGTGGGTTTTCCTCAGCGGCTGTGCAAGCCGTTAAACATCCAACACTCAGGAAGCACCAAAAGAGGAAATCCACAGGAAGTTCTAATCAGTGTATTCTTTATTTGAACAACTTGCCAGCAGTCACCTCGCTCTGAAAACAGGCATCACTTGTAAAGCCAGACGCGTTTCAGGAACATAAATCCTTTCATCAGTGGCAGCAAAAAGAAATGAAAGTTCGCGCTGCACACGCACAGTTTAAATTCCAAACACCTGCCCTGGTGGGCGTGGCGCTCCTGCAGCCTCATGGTGTTTGTAGTCCGTATGCCAATAATCCCCAGTGGGTGCGCTTTTCATTCTTGAGTTATTGCAAAACAGTAAACCCATGTGGGTTGATGCCTTGTTCCTAGAGCTGTGGCCGCCCTGCTTTACAGAAGTCAAATCACACTCGTGCAAGCTCCAACCCTGAAATGGAACTTGCACCTCTTCCTCCCGATAATTCCAGCTCCTAACTGAAGCCAGGACGGGCCCGCATACCTGCAGTGGGTTTTCCTCAGCGGCTGTGCAAGCCGTTAAACATCCAACACTCAGGAAGCACCAAAAGAGGAAATCCACAGGAAGTTCTAATCAGTGTATTCTTTATTTGAACAACTTGCCAGCAGTCACCTCGCTCTGAAAACAGGCATCACTTGTAAAGCCAGACGCGTTTCAGGAACATAAATCCTTTCATCAGTGGCAGCAAAAAGAAATGAAAGTTCGCGCTGCACACGCACAGTTTAAATTCCAAACACCTGCCCTGGTGGGCGTGGCGCTCCTGCAGCCTCATGGTGTTTGTAGTCCGTATGCCAATAATCCCCAGTGGGTGCGCTTTTCATTCTTGAGTTATTGCAAAACAGTAAACCCATGTGGGTTGATGCCTTGTTCCTAGAGCTGTGGCCGCCCTGCTTTACAGAAGTCAAATCACACTCGTGCAAGCTCCAACCCTGAAATGGAACTTGCACCTCTTCCTCCCGATAATTCCAGCTCCTAACTGAAGCCAGGACGGGCCCGCATACCTGCAGTGGGTTTTCCTCAGCGGCTGTGCAAGCCGTTAAACATCCAACACTCAGGAAGCACCAAAAGAGGAAATCCACAGGAAGTTCTAATCAGTGTATTCTTTATTTGAACAACTTGCCAGCAGTCACCTCGCTCTGAAAACAGGCATCACTTGTAAAGCCAGACGCGTTTCAGGAACATAAATCCTTTCATCAGTGGCAGCAAAAAGAAATGAAAGTTCGCGCTGCACACGCACAGTTTAAATTCCAAACACCTGCCCTGGTGGGCGTGGCGCTCCTGCAGCCTCATGGTGTTTGTAGTCCGTATGCCAATAATCCCCAGTGGGTGCGCTTTTCATTCTTGAGTTATTGCAAAACAGTAAACCCATGTGGGTTGATGCCTTGTTCCTAGAGCTGTGGCCGCCCTGCTTTACAGAAGTCAAATCACACTCGTGCAAGCTCCAACCCTGAAATGGAACTTGCACCTCTTCCTCCCGATAATTCCAGCTCCTAACTGAAGCCAGGACGGGCCCGCATACCTGCAGTGGGTTTTCCTCAGCGGCTGTGCAAGCCGTTAAACATCCAACACTCAGGAAGCACCAAAAGAGGAAATCCACAGGAAGTTCTAATCAGTGTATTCTTTATTTGAACAACTTGCCAGCAGTCACCTCGCTCTGAAAACAGGCATCACTTGTAAAGCCAGACGCGTTTCAGGAACATAAATCCTTTCATCAGTGGCAGCAAAAAGAAATGAAAGTTCGCGCTGCACACGCACAGTTTAAATTCCAAACACCTGCCCTGGTGGGCGTGGCGCTCCTGCAGCCTCATGGTGTTTGTAGTCCGTATGCCAATAATCCCCAGTGGGTGCGCTTTTCATTCTTGAGTTATTGCAAAACAGTAAACCCATGTGGGTTGATGCCTTGTTCCTAGAGCTGTGGCCGCCCTGCTTTACAGAAGTCAAATCACACTCGTGCAAGCTCCAACCCTGAAATGGAACTTGCACCTCTTCCTCCCGATAATTCCAGCTCCTAACTGAAGCCAGGACGGGCCCGCATACCTGCAGTGGGTTTTCCTCAGCGGCTGTGCAAGCCGTTAAACATCCAACACTCAGGAAGCACCAAAAGAGGAAATCCACAGGAAGTTCTAATCAGTGTATTCTTTATTTGAACAACTTGCCAGCAGTCACCTCGCTCTGAAAACAGGCATCACTTGTAAAGCCAGACGCGTTTCAGGAACATAAATCCTTTCATCAGTGGCAGCAAAAAGAAATGAAAGTTCGCGCTGCACACGCACAGTTTAAATTCCAAACACCTGCCCTGGTGGGCGTGGCGCTCCTGCAGCCTCATGGTGTTTGTAGTCCGTATGCCAATAATCCCCAGTGGGTGCGCTTTTCATTCTTGAGTTATTGCAAAACAGTAAACCCATGTGGGTTGATGCCTTGTTCCTAGAGCTGTGGCCGCCCTGCTTTACAGAAGTCAAATCACACTCGTGCAAGCTCCAACCCTGAAATGGAACTTGCACCTCTTCCTCCCGATAATTCCAGCTCCTAACTGAAGCCAGGACGGGCCCGCATACCTGCAGTGGGTTTTCCTCAGCGGCTGTGCAAGCCGTTAAACATCCAACACTCAGGAAGCACCAAAAGAGGAAATCCACAGGAAGTTCTAATCAGTGTATTCTTTATTTGAACAACTTGCCAGCAGTCACCTCGCTCTGAAAACAGGCATCACTTGTAAAGCCAGACGCGTTTCAGGAACATAAATCCTTTCATCAGTGGCAGCAAAAAGAAATGAAAGTTCGCGCTGCACACGCACAGTTTAAATTCCAAACACCTGCCCTGGTGGGCGTGGCGCTCCTGCAGCCTCATGGTGTTTGTAGTCCGTATGCCAATAATCCCCAGTGGGTGCGCTTTTCATTCTTGAGTTATTGCAAAACAGTAAACCCATGTGGGTTGATGCCTTGTTCCTAGAGCTGTGGCCGCCCTGCTTTACAGAAGTCAAATCACACTCGTGCAAGCTCCAACCCTGAAATGGAACTTGCACCTCTTCCTCCCGATAATTCCAGCTCCTAACTGAAGCCAGGACGGGCCCGCATACCTGCAGTGGGTTTTCCTCAGCGGCTGTGCAAGCCGTTAAACATCCAACACTCAGCAAGCACCAAAAGAGGAAATCCACAGGAAGTTCTAATCAGTGTATTCTTTATTTGAACAACTTGCCAGCAGTCACCTCGCTCTGAAAACAGGCATCACTTGTAAAGCCAGACGCGTTTCAGGAACATAAATCCTTTCATCAGTGGCAGCAAAAAGAAATGAAAGTTCGCGCTGCACACGCACAGTTTAAATTCCAAACACCTGCCCTGGTGGGCGTGGCGCTCCTGCAGCCTCATGGTGTTTGTAGTCCGTATGCCAATAATCCCCAGTGGGTGCGCTTTTCATTCTTGAGTTATTGCAAAACAGTAAACCCATGTGGGTTGATGCCTTGTTCCTAGAGCTGTGGCCGCCCTGCTTTACAGAAGTCAAATCACACTCGTGCAAGCTCCAACCCTGAAATGGAACTTGCACCTCTTCCTCCCGATAATTCCAGCTCCTAACTGAAGCCAGGACGGGCCCGCATACCTGCAGTGGGTTTTCCTCAGCGGCTGTGCAAGCCGTTAAACATCCAACACTCAGGAAGCACCAAAAGAGGAAATCCACAGGAAGTTCTAATCAGTGTATTCTTTATTTGAACAACTTGCCAGCAGTCACCTCGCTCTGAAAACAGGCATCACTTGTAAAGCCAGACGCGTTTCAGGAACATAAATCCTTTCATCAGTGGCAGCAAAAAGAAATGAAAGTTCGCGCTGCACACGCACAGTTTAAATTCCAAACACCTGCCCTGGTGGGCGTGGCGCTCCTGCAGCCTCATGGTGTTTGTAGTCCGTATGCCAATAATCCCCAGTGGGTGCGCTTTTCATTCTTGAGTTATTGCAAAACAGTAAACCCATGTGGGTTGATGCCTTGTTCCTAGAGCTGTGGCCGCCCTGCTTTACAGAAGTCAAATCACACTCGTGCAAGCTCCAACCCTGAAATGGAACTTGCACCTCTTCCTCCCGATAATTCCAGCTCCTAACTGAAGCCAGGACGGGCCCGCATACCTGCAGTGGGTTTTCCTCAGCGGCTGTGCAAGCCGTTAAACATCCAACACTCAGGAAGCACCAAAAGAGGAAATCCACAGGAAGTTCTAATCAGTGTATTCTTTATTTGAACAACTTGCCAGCAGTCACCTCGCTCTGAAAACAGGCATCACTTGTAAAGCCAGACGCGTTTCAGGAACATAAATCCTTTCATCAGTGGCAGCAAAAAGAAATGAAAGTTCGCGCTGCACACGCACAGTTTAAATTCCAAACACCTGCCCTGGTGGGCGTGGCGCTCCTGCAGCCTCATGGTGTTTGTAGTCCGTATGCCAATAATCCCCAGTGGGTGCGCTTTTCATTCTTGAGTTATTGCAAAACAGTAAACCCATGTGGGTTGATGCCTTGTTCCTAGAGCTGTGGCCGCCCTGCTTTACAGAAGTCAAATCACACTCGTGCAAGCTCCAACCCTGAAATGGAACTTGCACCTCTTCCTCCCGATAATTCCAGCTCCTAACTGAAGCCAGGACGGGCCCGCATACCTGCAGTGGGTTTTCCTCAGCGGCTGTGCAAGCCGTTAAACATCCAACACTCAGCAAGCACCAAAAGAGGAAATCCACAGGAAGTTCTAATCAGTGTATTCTTTATTTGAACAACTTGCCAGCAGTCACCTCGCTCTGAAAACAGGCATCACTTGTAAAGCCAGACGCGTTTCAGGAACATAAATCCTTTCATCAGTGGCAGCAAAAAGAAATGAAAGTTCGCGCTGCACACGCACAGTTTAAATTCCAAACACCTGCCCTGGTGGGCGTGGCGCTCCTGCAGCCTCATGGTGTTTGTAGTCCGTATGCCAATAATCCCCAGTGGGTGCGCTTTTCATTCTTGAGTTATTGCAAAACAGTAAACCCATGTGGGTTGATGCCTTGTTCCTAGAGCTGTGGCCGCCCTGCTTTACAGAAGTCAAATCACACTCGTGCAAGCTCCAACCCTGAAATGGAACTTGCACCTCTTCCTCCCGATAATTCCAGCTCCTAACTGAAGCCAGGACGGGCCCGCATACCTGCAGTGGGTTTTCCTCAGCGGCTGTGCAAGCCGTTAAACATCCAACACTCAGGAAGCACCAAAAGAGGAAATCCACAGGAAGTTCTAATCAGTGTATTCTTTATTTGAACAACTTGCCAGCAGTCACCTCGCTCTGAAAACAGGCATCACTTGTAAAGCCAGACGCGTTTCAGGAACATAAATCCTTTCATCAGTGGCAGCAAAAAGAAATGAAAGTTCGCGCTGCACACGCACAGTTTAAATTCCAAACACCTGCCCTGGTGGGCGTGGCGCTCCTGCAGCCTCATGGTGTTTGTAGTCCGTATGCCAATAATCCCCAGTGGGTGCGCTTTTCATTCTTGAGTTATTGCAAAACAGTAAACCCATGTGGGTTGATGCCTTGTTCCTAGAGCTGTGGCCGCCCTGCTTTACAGAAGTCAAATCACACTCGTGCAAGCTCCAACCCTGAAATGGAACTTGCACCTCTTCCTCCCGATAATTCCAGCTCCTAACTGAAGCCAGGACGGGCCCGCATACCTGCAGTGGGTTTTCCTCAGCGGCTGTGCAAGCCGTTAAACATCCAACACTCAGGAAGCACCAAAAGAGGAAATCCACAGGAAGTTCTAATCAGTGTATTCTTTATTTGAACAACTTGCCAGCAGTCACCTCGCTCTGAAAACAGGCATCACTTGTAAAGCCAGACGCGTTTCAGGAACATAAATCCTTTCATCAGTGGCAGCAAAAAGAAATGAAAGTTCGCGCTGCACACGCACAGTTTAAATTCCAAACACCTGCCCTGGTGGGCGTGGCGCTCCTGCAGCCTCATGGTGTTTGTAGTCCGTATGCCAATAATCCCCAGTGGGTGCGCTTTTCATTCTTGAGTTATTGCAAAACAGTAAACCCATGTGGGTTGATGCCTTGTTCCTAGAGCTGTGGCCGCCCTGCTTTACAGAAGTCAAATCACACTCGTGCAAGCTCCAACCCTGAAATGGAACTTGCACCTCTTCCTCCCGATAATTCCAGCTCCTAACTGAAGCCAGGACGGGCCCGCATACCTGCAGTGGGTTTTCCTCAGCGGCTGTGCAAGCCGTTAAACATCCAACACTCAGGAAGCACCAAAAGAGGAAATCCACAGGAAGTTCTAATCAGTGTATTCTTTATTTGAACAACTTGCCAGCAGTCACCTCGCTCTGAAAACAGGCATCACTTGTAAAGCCAGACGCGTTTCAGGAACATAAATCCTTTCATCAGTGGCAGCAAAAAGAAATGAAAGTTCGCGCTGCACACGCACAGTTTAAATTCCAAACACCTGCCCTGGTGGGCGTGGCGCTCCTGCAGCCTCATGGTGTTTGTAGTCCGTATGCCAATAATCCCCAGTGGGTGCGCTTTTCATTCTTGAGTTATTGCAAAACAGTAAACCCATGTGGGTTGATGCCTTGTTCCTAGAGCTGTGGCCGCCCTGCTTTACAGAAGTCAAATCACACTCGTGCAAGCTCCAACCCTGAAATGGAACTTGCACCTCTTCCTCCCGATAATTCCAGCTCCTAACTGAAGCCAGGACGGGCCCGCATACCTGCAGTGGGTTTTCCTCAGCGGCTGTGCAAGCCGTTAAACATCCAACACTCAGGAAGCACCAAAAGAGGAAATCCACAGGAAGTTCTAATCAGTGTATTCTTTATTTGAACAACTTGCCAGCAGTCACCTCGCTCTGAAAACAGGCATCACTTGTAAAGCCAGACGCGTTTCAGGAACATAAATCCTTTCATCAGTGGCAGCAAAAAGAAATGAAAGTTCGCGCTGCACACGCACAGTTTAAATTCCAAACACCTGCCCTGGTGGGCGTGGCGCTCCTGCAGCCTCATGGTGTTTGTAGTCCGTATGCCAATAATCCCCAGTGGGTGCGCTTTTCATTCTTGAGTTATTGCAAAACAGTAAACCCATGTGGGTTGATGCCTTGTTCCTAGAGCTGTGGCCGCCCTGCTTTACAGAAGTCAAATCACACTCGTGCAAGCTCCAACCCTGAAATGGAACTTGCACCTCTTCCTCCCGATAATTCCAGCTCCTAACTGAAGCCAGGACGGGCCCGCATACCTGCAGTGGGTTTTCCTCAGCGGCTGTGCAAGCCGTTAAACATCCAACACTCAGGAAGCACCAAAAGAGGAAATCCACAGGAAGTTCTAATCAGTGTATTCTTTATTTGAACAACTTGCCAGCAGTCACCTCGCTCTGAAAACAGGCATCACTTGTAAAGCCAGACGCGTTTCAGGAACATAAATCCTTTCATCAGTGGCAGCAAAAAGAAATGAAAGTTCGCGCTGCACACGCACAGTTTAAATTCCAAACACCTGCCCTGGTGGGCGTGGCGCTCCTGCAGCCTCATGGTGTTTGTAGTCCGTATGCCAATAATCCCCAGTGGGTGCGCTTTTCATTCTTGAGTTATTGCAAAACAGTAAACCCATGTGGGTTGATGCCTTGTTCCTAGAGCTGTGGCCGCCCTGCTTTACAGAAGTCAAATCACACTCGTGCAAGCTCCAACCCTGAAATGGAACTTGCACCTCTTCCTCCCGATAATTCCAGCTCCTAACTGAAGCCAGGACGGGCCCGCATACCTGCAGTGGGTTTTCCTCAGCGGCTGTGCAAGCCGTTAAACATCCAACACTCAGGAAGCACCAAAAGAGGAAATCCACAGGAAGTTCTAATCAGTGTATTCTTTATTTGAACAACTTGCCAGCAGTCACCTCGCTCTGAAAACAGGCATCACTTGTAAAGCCAGACGCGTTTCAGGAACATAAATCCTTTCATCAGTGGCAGCAAAAAGAAATGAAAGTTCGCGCTGCACACGCACAGTTTAAATTCCAAACACCTGCCCTGGTGGGCGTGGCGCTCCTGCAGCCTCATGGTGTTTGTAGTCCGTATGCCAATAATCCCCAGTGGGTGCGCTTTTCATTCTTGAGTTATTGCAAAACAGTAAACCCATGTGGGTTGATGCCTTGTTCCTAGAGCTGTGGCCGCCCTGCTTTACAGAAGTCAAATCACACTCGTGCAAGCTCCAACCCTGAAATGGAACTTGCACCTCTTCCTCCCGATAATTCCAGCTCCTAACTGAAGCCAGGACGGGCCCGCATACCTGCAGTGGGTTTTCCTCAGCGGCTGTGCAAGCCGTTAAACATCCAACACTCAGGAAGCACCAAAAGAGGAAATCCACAGGAAGTTCTAATCAGTGTATTCTTTATTTGAACAACTTGCCAGCAGTCACCTCGCTCTGAAAACAGGCATCACTTGTAAAGCCAGACGCGTTTCAGGAACATAAATCCTTTCATCAGTGGCAGCAAAAAGAAATGAAAGTTCGCGCTGCACACGCACAGTTTAAATTCCAAACACCTGCCCTGGTGGGCGTGGCGCTCCTGCAGCCTCATGGTGTTTGTAGTCCGTATGCCAATAATCCCCAGTGGGTGCGCTTTTCATTCTTGAGTTATTGCAAAACAGTAAACCCATGTGGGTTGATGCCTTGTTCCTAGAGCTGTGGCCGCCCTGCTTTACAGAAGTCAAATCACACTCGTGCAAGCTCCAACCCTGAAATGGAACTTGCACCTCTTCCTCCCGATAATTCCAGCTCCTAACTGAAGCCAGGACGGGCCCGCATACCTGCAGTGGGTTTTCCTCAGCGGCTGTGCAAGCCGTTAAACATCCAACACTCAGGAAGCACCAAAGAGGAAATCCACAGGAAGTTCTAATCAGTGTATTCTTTATTTGAACAACTTGCCAGCAGTCACCTCGCTCTGAAAACAGGCATCACTTGTAAAGCCAGACGCGTTTCAGGAACATAAATCCTTTCATCAGTGGCAGCAAAAAGAAATGAAAGTTCGCGCTGCACACGCACAGTTTAAATTCCAAACACCTGCCCTGGTGGGCGTGGCGCTCCTGCAGCCTCATGGTGTTTGTAGTCCGTATGCCAATAATCCCCAGTGGGTGCGCTTTTCATTCTTGAGTTATTGCAAAACAGTAAACCCATGTGGGTTGATGCCTTGTTCCTAGAGCTGTGGCCGCCCTGCTTTACAGAAGTCAAATCACACTCGTGCAAGCTCCAACCCTGAAATGGAACTTGCACCTCTTCCTCCCGATAATTCCAGCTCCTAACTGAAGCCAGGACGGGCCCGCATACCTGCAGTGGGTTTTCCTCAGCGGCTGTGCAAGCCGTTAAACATCCAACACTCAGGAAGCACCAAAGAGGAAATCCACAGGAAGTTCTAATCAGTGTATTCTTTATTTGAACAACTTGCCAGCAGTCACCTCGCTCTGAAAACAGGCATCACTTGTAAAGCCAGACGCGTTTCAGGAACATAAATCCTTTCATCAGTGGCAGCAAAAAGAAATGAAAGTTCGCGCTGCACACGCACAGTTTAAATTCCAAACACCTGCCCTGGTGGGCGTGGCGCTCCTGCAGCCTCATGGTGTTTGTAGTCCGTATGCCAATAATCCCCAGTGGGTGCGCTTTTCATTCTTGAGTTATTGCAAAACAGTAAACCCATGTGGGTTGATGCCTTGTTCCTAGAGCTGTGGCCGCCCTGCTTTACAGAAGTCAAATCACACTCGTGCAAGCTCCAACCCTGAAATGGAACTTGCACCTCTTCCTCCCGATAATTCCAGCTCCTAACTGAAGCCAGGACGGGCCCGCATACCTGCAGTGGGTTTTCCTCAGCGGCTGTGCAAGCCGTTAAACATCCAACACTCAGGAAGCACCAAAGAGGAAATCCACAGGAAGTTCTAATCAGTGTATTCTTTATTTGAACAACTTGCCAGCAGTCACCTCGCTCTGAAAACAGGCATCACTTGTAAAGCCAGACGCGTTTCAGGAACATAAATCCTTTCATCAGTGGCAGCAAAAAGAAATGAAAGTTCGCGCTGCACACGCACAGTTTAAATTCCAAACACCTGCCCTGGTGGGCGTGGCGCTCCTGCAGCCTCATGGTGTTTGTAGTCCGTATGCCAATAATCCCCAGTGGGTGCGCTTTTCATTCTTGAGTTATTGCAAAACAGTAAACCCATGTGGGTTGATGCCTTGTTCCTAGAGCTGTGGCCGCCCTGCTTTACAGAAGTCAAATCACACTCGTGCAAGCTCCAACCCTGAAATGGAACTTGCACCTCTTCCTCCCGATAATTCCAGCTCCTAACTGAAGCCAGGACGGGCCCGCATACCTGCAGTGGGTTTTCCTCAGCGGCTGTGCAAGCCGTTAAACATCCAACACTCAGGAAGCACCAAAGAGGAAATCCACAGGAAGTTCTAATCAGTGTATTCTTTATTTGAACAACTTGCCAGCAGTCACCTCGCTCTGAAAACAGGCATCACTTGTAAAGCCAGACGCGTTTCAGGAACATAAATCCTTTCATCAGTGGCAGCAAAAAGAAATGAAAGTTCGCGCTGCACACGCACAGTTTAAATTCCAAACACCTGCCCTGGTGGGCGTGGCGCTCCTGCAGCCTCATGGTGTTTGTAGTCCGTATGCCAATAATCCCCAGTGGGTGCGCTTTTCATTCTTGAGTTATTGCAAAACAGTAAACCCATGTGGGTTGATGCCTTGTTCCTAGAGCTGTGGCCGCCCTGCTTTACAGAAGTCAAATCACACTCGTGCAAGCTCCAACCCTGAAATGGAACTTGCACCTCTTCCTCCCGATAATTCCAGCTCCTAACTGAAGCCAGGACGGGCCCGCATACCTGCAGTGGGTTTTCCTCAGCGGCTGTGCAAGCCGTTAAACATCCAACACTCAGCAAGCACCAAAGAGGAAATCCACAGGAAGTTCTAATCAGTGTATTCTTTATTTGAACAACTTGCCAGCAGTCACCTCGCTCTGAAAACAGGCATCACTTGTAAAGCCAGACGCGTTTCAGGAACATAAATCCTTTCATCAGTGGCAGCAAAAAGAAATGAAAGTTCGCGCTGCACACGCACAGTTTAAATTCCAAACACCTGCCCTGGTGGGCGTGGCGCTCCTGCAGCCTCATGGTGTTTGTAGTCCGTATGCCAATAATCCCCAGTGGGTGCGCTTTTCATTCTTGAGTTATTGCAAAACAGTAAACCCATGTGGGTTGATGCCTTGTTCCTAGAGCTGTGGCCGCCCTGCTTTACAGAAGTCAAATCACACTCGTGCAAGCTCCAACCCTGAAATGGAACTTGCACCTCTTCCTCCCGATAATTCCAGCTCCTAACTGAAGCCAGGACGGGCCCGCATACCTGCAGTGGGTTTTCCTCAGCGGCTGTGCAAGCCGTTAAACATCCAACACTCAGGAAGCACCAAAGAGGAAATCCACAGGAAGTTCTAATCAGTGTATTCTTTATTTGAACAACTTGCCAGCAGTCACCTCGCTCTGAAAACAGGCATCACTTGTAAAGCCAGACGCGTTTCAGGAACATAAATCCTTTCATCAGTGGCAGCAAAAAGAAATGAAAGTTCGCGCTGCACACGCACAGTTTAAATTCCAAACACCTGCCCTGGTGGGCGTGGCGCTCCTGCAGCCTCATGGTGTTTGTAGTCCGTATGCCAATAATCCCCAGTGGGTGCGCTTTTCATTCTTGAGTTATTGCAAAACAGTAAACCCATGTGGGTTGATGCCTTGTTCCTAGAGCTGTGGCCGCCCTGCTTTACAGAAGTCAAATCACACTCGTGCAAGCTCCAACCCTGAAATGGAACTTGCACCTCTTCCTCCCGATAATTCCAGCTCCTAACTGAAGCCAGGACGGGCCCGCATACCTGCAGTGGGTTTTCCTCAGCGGCTGTGCAAGCCGTTAAACATCCAACACTCAGGAAGCACCAAAGAGGAAATCCACAGGAAGTTCTAATCAGTGTATTCTTTATTTGAACAACTTGCCAGCAGTCACCTCGCTCTGAAAACAGGCATCACTTGTAAAGCCAGACGCGTTTCAGGAACATAAATCCTTTCATCAGTGGCAGCAAAAAGAAATGAAAGTTCGCGCTGCACACGCACAGTTTAAATTCCAAACACCTGCCCTGGTGGGCGTGGCGCTCCTGCAGCCTCATGGTGTTTGTAGTCCGTATGCCAATAATCCCCAGTGGGTGCGCTTTTCATTCTTGAGTTATTGCAAAACAGTAAACCCATGTGGGTTGATGCCTTGTTCCTAGAGCTGTGGCCGCCCTGCTTTACAGAAGTCAAATCACACTCGTGCAAGCTCCAACCCTGAAATGGAACTTGCACCTCTTCCTCCCGATAATTCCAGCTCCTAACTGAAGCCAGGACGGGCCCGCATACCTGCAGTGGGTTTTCCTCAGCGGCTGTGCAAGCCGTTAAACATCCAACACTCAGGAAGCACCAAAGAGGAAATCCACAGGAAGTTCTAATCAGTGTATTCTTTATTTGAACAACTTGCCAGCAGTCACCTCGCTCTGAAAACAGGCATCACTTGTAAAGCCAGACGCGTTTCAGGAACATAAATCCTTTCATCAGTGGCAGCAAAAAGAAATGAAAGTTCGCGCTGCACACGCACAGTTTAAATTCCAAACACCTGCCCTGGTGGGCGTGGCGCTCCTGCAGCCTCATGGTGTTTGTAGTCCGTATGCCAATAATCCCCAGTGGGTGCGCTTTTCATTCTTGAGTTATTGCAAAACAGTAAACCCATGTGGGTTGATGCCTTGTTCCTAGAGCTGTGGCCGCCCTGCTTTACAGAAGTCAAATCACACTCGTGCAAGCTCCAACCCTGAAATGGAACTTGCACCTCTTCCTCCCGATAATTCCAGCTCCTAACTGAAGCCAGGACGGGCCCGCATACCTGCAGTGGGTTTTCCTCAGCGGCTGTGCAAGCCGTTAAACATCCAACACTCAGGAAGCACCAAAGAGGAAATCCACAGGAAGTTCTAATCAGTGTATTCTTTATTTGAACAACTTGCCAGCAGTCACCTCGCTCTGAAAACAGGCATCACTTGTAAAGCCAGACGCGTTTCAGGAACATAAATCCTTTCATCAGTGGCAGCAAAAAGAAATGAAAGTTCGCGCTGCACACGCACAGTTTAAATTCCAAACACCTGCCCTGGTGGGCGTGGCGCTCCTGCAGCCTCATGGTGTTTGTAGTCCGTATGCCAATAATCCCCAGTGGGTGCGCTTTTCATTCTTGAGTTATTGCAAAACAGTAAACCCATGTGGGTTGATGCCTTGTTCCTAGAGCTGTGGCCGCCCTGCTTTACAGAAGTCAAATCACACTCGTGCAAGCTCCAACCCTGAAATGGAACTTGCACCTCTTCCTCCCGATAATTCCAGCTCCTAACTGAAGCCAGGACGGGCCCGCATACCTGCAGTGGGTTTTCCTCAGCGGCTGTGCAAGCCGTTAAACATCCAACACTCAGGAAGCACCAAAGAGGAAATCCACAGGAAGTTCTAATCAGTGTATTCTTTATTTGAACAACTTGCCAGCAGTCACCTCGCTCTGAAAACAGGCATCACTTGTAAAGCCAGACGCGTTTCAGGAACATAAATCCTTTCATCAGTGGCAGCAAAAAGAAATGAAAGTTCGCGCTGCACACGCACAGTTTAAATTCCAAACACCTGCCCTGGTGGGCGTGGCGCTCCTGCAGCCTCATGGTGTTTGTAGTCCGTATGCCAATAATCCCCAGTGGGTGCGCTTTTCATTCTTGAGTTATTGCAAAACAGTAAACCCATGTGGGTTGATGCCTTGTTCCTAGAGCTGTGGCCGCCCTGCTTTACAGAAGTCAAATCACACTCGTGCAAGCTCCAACCCTGAAATGGAACTTGCACCTCTTCCTCCCGATAATTCCAGCTCCTAACTGAAGCCAGGACGGGCCCGCATACCTGCAGTGGGTTTTCCTCAGCGGCTGTGCAAGCCGTTAAACATCCAACACTCAGGAAGCACCAAAGAGGAAATCCACAGGAAGTTCTAATCAGTGTATTCTTTATTTGAACAACTTGCCAGCAGTCACCTCGCTCTGAAAACAGGCATCACTTGTAAAGCCAGACGCGTTTCAGGAACATAAATCCTTTCATCAGTGGCAGCAAAAAGAAATGAAAGTTCGCGCTGCACACGCACAGTTTAAATTCCAAACACCTGCCCTGGTGGGCGTGGCGCTCCTGCAGCCTCATGGTGTTTGTAGTCCGTATGCCAATAATCCCCAGTGGGTGCGCTTTTCATTCTTGAGTTATTGCAAAACAGTAAACCCATGTGGGTTGATGCCTTGTTCCTAGAGCTGTGGCCGCCCTGCTTTACAGAAGTCAAATCACACTCGTGCAAGCTCCAACCCTGAAATGGAACTTGCACCTCTTCCTCCCGATAATTCCAGCTCCTAACTGAAGCCAGGACGGGCCCGCATACCTGCAGTGGGTTTTCCTCAGCGGCTGTGCAAGCCGTTAAACATCCAACACTCAGGAAGCACCAAAGAGGAAATCCACAGGAAGTTCTAATCAGTGTATTCTTTATTTGAACAACTTGCCAGCAGTCACCTCGCTCTGAAAACAGGCATCACTTGTAAAGCCAGACGCGTTTCAGGAACATAAATCCTTTCATCAGTGGCAGCAAAAAGAAATGAAAGTTCGCGCTGCACACGCACAGTTTAAATTCCAAACACCTGCCCTGGTGGGCGTGGCGCTCCTGCAGCCTCATGGTGTTTGTAGTCCGTATGCCAATAATCCCCAGTGGGTGCGCTTTTCATTCTTGAGTTATTGCAAAACAGTAAACCCATGTGGGTTGATGCCTTGTTCCTAGAGCTGTGGCCGCCCTGCTTTACAGAAGTCAAATCACACTCGTGCAAGCTCCAACCCTGAAATGGAACTTGCACCTCTTCCTCCCGATAATTCCAGCTCCTAACTGAAGCCAGGACGGGCCCGCATACCTGCAGTGGGTTTTCCTCAGCGGCTGTGCAAGCCGTTAAACATCCAACACTCAGGAAGCACCAAAGAGGAAATCCACAGGAAGTTCTAATCAGTGTATTCTTTATTTGAACAACTTGCCAGCAGTCACCTCGCTCTGAAAACAGGCATCACTTGTAAAGCCAGACGCGTTTCAGGAACATAAATCCTTTCATCAGTGGCAGCAAAAAGAAATGAAAGTTCGCGCTGCACACGCACAGTTTAAATTCCAAACACCTGCCCTGGTGGGCGTGGCGCTCCTGCAGCCTCATGGTGTTTGTAGTCCGTATGCCAATAATCCCCAGTGGGTGCGCTTTTCATTCTTGAGTTATTGCAAAACAGTAAACCCATGTGGGTTGATGCCTTGTTCCTAGAGCTGTGGCCGCCCTGCTTTACAGAAGTCAAATCACACTCGTGCAAGCTCCAACCCTGAAATGGAACTTGCACCTCTTCCTCCCGATAATTCCAGCTCCTAACTGAAGCCAGGACGGGCCCGCATACCTGCAGTGGGTTTTCCTCAGCGGCTGTGCAAGCCGTTAAACATCCAACACTCAGGAAGCACCAAAGAGGAAATCCACAGGAAGTTCTAATCAGTGTATTCTTTATTTGAACAACTTGCCAGCAGTCACCTCGCTCTGAAAACAGGCATCACTTGTAAAGCCAGACGCGTTTCAGGAACATAAATCCTTTCATCAGTGGCAGCAAAAAGAAATGAAAGTTCGCGCTGCACACGCACAGTTTAAATTCCAAACACCTGCCCTGGTGGGCGTGGCGCTCCTGCAGCCTCATGGTGTTTGTAGTCCGTATGCCAATAATCCCCAGTGGGTGCGCTTTTCATTCTTGAGTTATTGCAAAACAGTAAACCCATGTGGGTTGATGCCTTGTTCCTAGAGCTGTGGCCGCCCTGCTTTACAGAAGTCAAATCACACTCGTGCAAGCTCCAACCCTGAAATGGAACTTGCACCTCTTCCTCCCGATAATTCCAGCTCCTAACTGAAGCCAGGACGGGCCCGCATACCTGCAGTGGGTTTTCCTCAGCGGCTGTGCAAGCCGTTAAACATCCAACACTCAGGAAGCACCAAAGAGGAAATCCACAGGAAGTTCTAATCAGTGTATTCTTTATTTGAACAACTTGCCAGCAGTCACCTCGCTCTGAAAACAGGCATCACTTGTAAAGCCAGACGCGTTTCAGGAACATAAATCCTTTCATCAGTGGCAGCAAAAAGAAATGAAAGTTCGCGCTGCACACGCACAGTTTAAATTCCAAACACCTGCCCTGGTGGGCGTGGCGCTCCTGCAGCCTCATGGTGTTTGTAGTCCGTATGCCAATAATCCCCAGTGGGTGCGCTTTTCATTCTTGAGTTATTGCAAAACAGTAAACCCATGTGGGTTGATGCCTTGTTCCTAGAGCTGTGGCCGCCCTGCTTTACAGAAGTCAAATCACACTCGTGCAAGCTCCAACCCTGAAATGGAACTTGCACCTCTTCCTCCCGATAATTCCAGCTCCTAACTGAAGCCAGGACGGGCCCGCATACCTGCAGTGGGTTTTCCTCAGCGGCTGTGCAAGCCGTTAAACATCCAACACTCAGGAAGCACCAAAAGAGGAAATCCACAGGAAGTTCTAATCAGTGTATTCTTTATTTGAACAACTTGCCAGCAGTCACCTCGCTCTGAAAACAGGCATCACTTGTAAAGCCAGACGCGTTTCAGGAACATAAATCCTTTCATCAGTGGCAGCAAAAAGAAATGAAAGTTCGCGCTGCACACGCACAGTTTAAATTCCAAACACCTGCCCTGGTGGGCGTGGCGCTCCTGCAGCCTCATGGTGTTTGTAGTCCGTATGCCAATAATCCCCAGTGGGTGCGCTTTTCATTCTTGAGTTATTGCAAAACAGTAAACCCATGTGGGTTGATGCCTTGTTCCTAGAGCTGTGGCCGCCCTGCTTTACAGAAGTCAAATCACACTCGTGCAAGCTCCAACCCTGAAATGGAACTTGCACCTCTTCCTCCCGATAATTCCAGCTCCTAACTGAAGCCAGGACGGGCCCGCATACCTGCAGTGGGTTTTCCTCAGCGGCTGTGCAAGCCGTTAAACATCCAACACTCAGGAAGCACCAAAAGAGGAAATCCACAGGAAGTTCTAATCAGTGTATTCTTTATTTGAACAACTTGCCAGCAGTCACCTCGCTCTGAAAACAGGCATCACTTGTAAAGCCAGACGCGTTTCAGGAACATAAATCCTTTCATCAGTGGCAGCAAAAAGAAATGAAAGTTCGCGCTGCACACGCACAGTTTAAATTCCAAACACCTGCCCTGGTGGGCGTGGCGCTCCTGCAGCCTCATGGTGTTTGTAGTCCGTATGCCAATAATCCCCAGTGGGTGCGCTTTTCATTCTTGAGTTATTGCAAAACAGTAAACCCATGTGGGTTGATGCCTTGTTCCTAGAGCTGTGGCCGCCCTGCTTTACAGAAGTCAAATCACACTCGTGCAAGCTCCAACCCTGAAATGGAACTTGCACCTCTTCCTCCCGATAATTCCAGCTCCTAACTGAAGCCAGGACGGGCCCGCATACCTGCAGTGGGTTTTCCTCAGCGGCTGTGCAAGCCGTTAAACATCCAACACTCAGGAAGCACCAAAAGAGGAAATCCACAGGAAGTTCTAATCAGTGTATTCTTTATTTGAACAACTTGCCAGCAGTCACCTCGCTCTGAAAACAGGCATCACTTGTAAAGCCAGACGCGTTTCAGGAACATAAATCCTTTCATCAGTGGCAGCAAAAAGAAATGAAAGTTCGCGCTGCACACGCACAGTTTAAATTCCAAACACCTGCCCTGGTGGGCGTGGCGCTCCTGCAGCCTCATGGTGTTTGTAGTCCGTATGCCAATAATCCCCAGTGGGTGCGCTTTTCATTCTTGAGTTATTGCAAAACAGTAAACCCATGTGGGTTGATGCCTTGTTCCTAGAGCTGTGGCCGCCCTGCTTTACAGAAGTCAAATCACACTCGTGCAAGCTCCAACCCTGAAATGGAACTTGCACCTCTTCCTCCCGATAATTCCAGCTCCTAACTGAAGCCAGGACGGGCCCGCATACCTGCAGTGGGTTTTCCTCAGCGGCTGTGCAAGCCGTTAAACATCCAACACTCAGGAAGCACCAAAGAGGAAATCCACAGGAAGTTCTAATCAGTGTATTCTTTATTTGAACAACTTGCCAGCAGTCACCTCGCTCTGAAAACAGGCATCACTTGTAAAGCCAGACGCGTTTCAGGAACATAAATCCTTTCATCAGTGGCAGCAAAAAGAAATGAAAGTTCGCGCTGCACACGCACAGTTTAAATTCCAAACACCTGCCCTGGTGGGCGTGGCGCTCCTGCAGCCTCATGGTGTTTGTAGTCCGTATGCCAATAATCCCCAGTGGGTGCGCTTTTCATTCTTGAGTTATTGCAAAACAGTAAACCCATGTGGGTTGATGCCTTGTTCCTAGAGCTGTGGCCGCCCTGCTTTACAGAAGTCAAATCACACTCGTGCAAGCTCCAACCCTGAAATGGAACTTGCACCTCTTCCTCCCGATAATTCCAGCTCCTAACTGAAGCCAGGACGGGCCCGCATACCTGCAGTGGGTTTTCCTCAGCGGCTGTGCAAGCCGTTAAACATCCAACACTCAGGAAGCACCAAAGAGGAAATCCACAGGAAGTTCTAATCAGTGTATTCTTTATTTGAACAACTTGCCAGCAGTCACCTCGCTCTGAAAACAGGCATCACTTGTAAAGCCAGACGCGTTTCAGGAACATAAATCCTTTCATCAGTGGCAGCAAAAAGAAATGAAAGTTCGCGCTGCACACGCACAGTTTAAATTCCAAACACCTGCCCTGGTGGGCGTGGCGCTCCTGCAGCCTCATGGTGTTTGTAGTCCGTATGCCAATAATCCCCAGTGGGTGCGCTTTTCATTCTTGAGTTATTGCAAAACAGTAAACCCATGTGGGTTGATGCCTTGTTCCTAGAGCTGTGGCCGCCCTGCTTTACAGAAGTCAAATCACACTCGTGCAAGCTCCAACCCTGAAATGGAACTTGCACCTCTTCCTCCCGATAATTCCAGCTCCTAACTGAAGCCAGGACGGGCCCGCATACCTGCAGTGGGTTTTCCTCAGCGGCTGTGCAAGCCGTTAAACATCCAACACTCAGGAAGCACCAAAGAGGAAATCCACAGGAAGTTCTAATCAGTGTATTCTTTATTTGAACAACTTGCCAGCAGTCACCTCGCTCTGAAAACAGGCATCACTTGTAAAGCCAGACGCGTTTCAGGAACATAAATCCTTTCATCAGTGGCAGCAAAAAGAAATGAAAGTTCGCGCTGCACACGCACAGTTTAAATTCCAAACACCTGCCCTGGTGGGCGTGGCGCTCCTGCAGCCTCATGGTGTTTGTAGTCCGTATGCCAATAATCCCCAGTGGGTGCGCTTTTCATTCTTGAGTTATTGCAAAACAGTAAACCCATGTGGGTTGATGCCTTGTTCCTAGAGCTGTGGCCGCCCTGCTTTACAGAAGTCAAATCACACTCGTGCAAGCTCCAACCCTGAAATGGAACTTGCACCTCTTCCTCCCGATAATTCCAGCTCCTAACTGAAGCCAGGACGGGCCCGCATACCTGCAGTGGGTTTTCCTCAGCGGCTGTGCAAGCCGTTAAACATCCAACACTCAGGAAGCACCAAAGAGGAAATCCACAGGAAGTTCTAATCAGTGTATTCTTTATTTGAACAACTTGCCAGCAGTCACCTCGCTCTGAAAACAGGCATCACTTGTAAAGCCAGACGCGTTTCAGGAACATAAATCCTTTCATCAGTGGCAGCAAAAAGAAATGAAAGTTCGCGCTGCACACGCACAGTTTAAATTCCAAACACCTGCCCTGGTGGGCGTGGCGCTCCTGCAGCCTCATGGTGTTTGTAGTCCGTATGCCAATAATCCCCAGTGGGTGCGCTTTTCATTCTTGAGTTATTGCAAAACAGTAAACCCATGTGGGTTGATGCCTTGTTCCTAGAGCTGTGGCCGCCCTGCTTTACAGAAGTCAAATCACACTCGTGCAAGCTCCAACCCTGAAATGGAACTTGCACCTCTTCCTCCCGATAATTCCAGCTCCTAACTGAAGCCAGGACGGGCCCGCATACCTGCAGTGGGTTTTCCTCAGCGGCTGTGCAAGCCGTTAAACATCCAACACTCAGGAAGCACCAAAGAGGAAATCCACAGGAAGTTCTAATCAGTGTATTCTTTATTTGAACAACTTGCCAGCAGTCACCTCGCTCTGAAAACAGGCATCACTTGTAAAGCCAGACGCGTTTCAGGAACATAAATCCTTTCATCAGTGGCAGCAAAAAGAAATGAAAGTTCGCGCTGCACACGCACAGTTTAAATTCCAAACACCTGCCCTGGTGGGCGTGGCGCTCCTGCAGCCTCATGGTGTTTGTAGTCCGTATGCCAATAATCCCCAGTGGGTGCGCTTTTCATTCTTGAGTTATTGCAAAACAGTAAACCCATGTGGGTTGATGCCTTGTTCCTAGAGCTGTGGCCGCCCTGCTTTACAGAAGTCAAATCACACTCGTGCAAGCTCCAACCCTGAAATGGAACTTGCACCTCTTCCTCCCGATAATTCCAGCTCCTAACTGAAGCCAGGACGGGCCCGCATACCTGCAGTGGGTTTTCCTCAGCGGCTGTGCAAGCCGTTAAACATCCAACACTCAGGAAGCACCAAAGAGGAAATCCACAGGAAGTTCTAATCAGTGTATTCTTTATTTGAACAACTTGCCAGCAGTCACCACGCTCTGAAAACAGGCATCACTTGTAAAGCCAGACGCGTTTCAGGAACATAAATCCTTTCATCAGTGGCAGCAAAAAGAAATGAAAGTTTGCGCTGCACTCGCACAGTTTAAATTCCAAACACCTGCCCTGGTGGGCGTGGCGCTCCTGCAGCCTCATGGTGTTTGTAGTCCGTATGCCAATAATCCCCAGTGGGTGCGCTTTTCATTCTTGAGTTATTGCAAAACAGTAAACCCATGTGGGTTGATGCCTTGTTCCTAGAGCTGTGGCCGCCCTGCTTTACAGAAGTCAAATCACACTCGTGCAAGCTCCAACCCTGAAATGGAACTTGCACCTCTTCCTCCCGATAATTCCAGCTCCTAACTGAAGCCAGGACGGGCCCGCATACCTGCAGTGGGTTTTCCTCAGCGGCTGTGCAAGCCGTTAAACATCCAACACTCAGGAAGCACCATTAGAGGAAATCCACAGGAAGTTCTAATCAGTGTATTCTTTATTTGAACAACTTGCCAGCAGTCACCTCACTCTGAAAACAGGCATCACTTGTAAAGCCAGACGCGTTTCAGGAACATAAATCCTTTCATCAGTGGCAGCAAAAAGAAATGAAAGTTCGCGCTGCACATGCACAGTTTAAATTCCAAACACCTGCCCTGGTGGGCGTGGCGCTCCTGCAGCCTCATGGTGTTTGTAGTCCGTATGCCAATAATCCCCAGTGGGTGCGCCTTTCATTCTTGAGTTATTGCAAAACAGTAAACCCATGTGGGTTGATGCCTTGTTCCTAGAGCTGTGGCCGCCCTGCTTTACAGAAGTCAAATCACACTTGTGCAAGCTCCAACCCTGAAATGGAACTTGCACCTCTTCCTCCCGATAATTCCAGCTCCTAACTGAAGCCAGGACGGGCCCGCATACCTGCAGTGGGTTTTCCTCAGCGGCTGTGCAAGCCGTTAAACATCCAACAGTCAGGAAGCACCAAAGAGGAAATCCACAGGAAGTTCTAATCAGTGTATTCTTTATTTGAACAACTTGCCAGCAGTCACCTCGCTCTGAAAACAGGCATCACTTGTAAAGCCAGACGCGTTTCAGGAACATAAATCCTTTCATCAGTGGCAGCAAAAAGAAATGAAAGTTCGCGCTGCACACGCACAGTTTAAATTCCAAACACCTGCCCTGGTGGGCGTGGCGCTCCTGCAGCCTCATGGTGTTTGTAGTCTGTATGCCAATAATCCCCAGTGGGTGCGCTTTTCATTCTTGAGTTATTGCAAAACAGTAAACCCATGTGGGTTGATGCCTTGTCCCTAAAGCTGTGGCCGCCCTGCTTTACAGAAGTCAAATCACACTCGTGCAAGCTCCAACCCTGAAATGGAACTTGCACCTCTTCCTCCCGATAATTCCAGCTCCTAACTGAAGCCAGGACGGGCCCGCATACCTGCAGTGGGTTTTCCTCAGCGGCTGTGCAAGCCGTTAAACATCCAACACTCAGGAAGCACCAAAGAGGAAATCCACAGGAAGTTCTAATCAGTGTATTCTTTATTTGAACAACTTGCCAGCAGTCACCTCGCTCTGAAAACAGGCATCACTTGTAAAGCCAGACGCATTTCAGGAACATAAATCCTTTCATCAGTGGCAGCAAAAAGAAATGAAAGTTCGTGCTGCACACGCACAGTTTAAATTCCAAACACCTGCCCTGGTGGGCGTGGCGCTCCTGCAGCCTCATGGTGTTTGTAGTCCGTATGCCAATAATCCCCAGTGGGTACGCTTTTCATTCTTGAGTTATTGCAAAACAGTAAACCCATGTGGGTTGATGCCTTGTTCCTAGAGCTGTGGCCGCCCTGCTTTACAGAAGTCAAATCACACTCGTGCAAGCTCCAACCCTGAAATGGAACTTGCACCTCTTCCTCCCGATAATTCCAGCTCCTAACTGAAGCCAGGACGGGCCCGCATACCTGCAGTGGGTTTTCCTCCGCGGCTGTGCAAGCCGTTAAACATCCAACACTCAGGAAGCACCAAAAGAGGAAATCCACAGGAAGTTCTTATCAGTGTATTCTTTATACGGCTGTGGCTCGGCCGTGGAGTGAGGCCCACCGCGGGTCAGCGGGTCCGTGCCGGCTCCCAGGGGGTGCTGGAATCAACGGGAGGAAGACAAGTCTGGCGCCATTGCAGGGTGGTGCTAGCCTGATACTCATTTTGGCATCTGGAAAGCAGGGCAGGCTCCCGCCAGGACTGAACATCTACCCACTGGGGCAAGAATTATGTTTTATTCAAGCAATGACAAGCAGACCCACTTGGGATTACTCTTAGCGCACTACAATGTCCAGAAGGCCGCGGCGCCGGCCACGCCCACTGTGGCAGACATTGGTTATTTAAATCATGCGCAATCAACTGTGCCTTCATTCCTTTTACTTAACGCCACTGAAGAAGGGATTACAAAACTCCTGAAACGCGTCTGGCGTAATGACATTGATGTCCGTGCCTGGATGGTTGCCTGCTTGCAAGCTGTCAATAAAGAAAAGCGAGCTATTCAAACTTCCTGTGGCTTCACTCCTTTTGGGGCTTACCTGTGCGTTGGATATATATATACATATACATATACACATATATATACATATATATATATACACATATATATACATATATATATATATATATATATATATGTATATCCAAAACAAACACCAGTTCTCCTTTAGAAACCGGACACCGACACCGCAGATTCAGTTGAAGTTTTCAAATTTTATTCACTTGGTTGCTGTGCTGTTATGTGTTTTGACAGGATCCCCTGCCTTGCTCACACACTGAGCTTCACTATTCTCCTCTCTTTGTTGGGAGTAATGGGTCACATGACATAACTAACATAGACAACAAACTATCAACCTACAATCAATGCATTTTTGTATAAGTTATAAAATACATCTCTTATGGCAATGCTTCACAAATATCACATTTCGCTATACAATTCCTCAATTTCATTTCATTTAAACGTGAATATTATAATCAATATTTTTCTTTTTCTTATTTACTTTTTCACTTTTTCTTTTTCATTATTATCAATTTTATAATTTTTACATTTTTTATTATATATTATTAATCAAAAAAGAAAAAGGGGTGACTTTTTTACTGTTGTTCCTTTAAACCTATACTGTATCAGTACTTTCCACAAACATAAATTAAAGTCAAACAATTCTGTACCCATTAGTCATCGGTGTGCATCTTATGCTGTTGGCTTTACACTGGCATTAGCCCTTTTCATTTTTCATTATACAAGTGTGAGAGTTCTCCAAAATATCAATGTAAACCGATTAAACAAGCATCTGGCCGCAAATTCTTTCACGGGAAAGGTCATATCACTCTCTTTATCATCCCCTATGTCATGATCATCAAACACCCATTTAATGAGTGCAATCCGCAGGATAAAGTGCAAGTGCATCAGTGCAATTTAACCTTGAGCCTTTCGCCCTACGATTGAATTCAAATCCATAGCATATAAAGTGCAAGTGCATAGGTGCAATTTACCCCAAACCCTTCGCCCTACAGTTACGGTCCAGTCCATAACTATAAAGTGCTTGTGCATGCTCTTGGTTCAAAATGCAAATGCTCTTGTGTGCTCTAACATGGATTTCTCGCTCTAGGGTTATTAATTGTGAGGCTATTTGTCTGCCCCACCATGGAGCGTAAGAGGACAGGGATGTGTCCTCCATCCAAATTGTTGGTTGTACCAAAGAGTGCCAGTGCTTTTAAAAGTGCAAGTGCTATTGTATATAAAAGTGCAAGTGCTTTAGAAAGTTTTTTCTTTCCTTCTACAACAGTCTAAAGATATTTTACTAAATGACAGTTAGGTTAAACAATGTATATACCTATTTCATTACTAAGTTCGCTGTTCTATTGATAATATATTTCTACTTTATGGTCTGACTTTACCTATACATTGTGCAAAATGTGAGTGACTTACCTACCCATAATTATCAATCCTTCCTTACACATTACCGAGAGTAAAAGGCACAAGAATAAAAAGTTTAAAAAGGTTTCTGACATTTTAGATGTTTCTAATGGCATTGATTTTATACAGTGAAATCCCTTTGTCTATCTACCCGGGAGTTGGCGGTAGAAGGGACCCGCCCCTATAAAGGTGAACATGCATATCTTCTTCTGAATTGAGGCCCTGGGGGATCTTAGTATCCAACAAAAGTATGTATCGTGATTCTAATTGTCTAAGTTTCATTTCTCTGTTACTTCCTCGCCTGTTCCTTGGGACTGACAGACTTTAGGAAGAGAAGCTAGAGCTGCCTCTTCAACGAATCCCAGCAACTCAGCGCCTTGACACCCTCACGGGTGATTAGCTGCACTTTACAAGTACTGATTGATTGATTGACGGCTTGGTTGGTATTTTACCAATTCAAAGCTGTAATACTGTGCCTGGAGTGGTAAACGTCTTTTGTCATTTTACAGCTCGGCATGGACAGCACTGTGCTAGTCCTATGCTTAAAGACTTTGCTGTAGAAATGGCAAAAGACTTTGGCCCTTTCTATCTCGGCGTGGATGGCACTGTGCTAATCCTATGCTTAAAGACTTTGATAGAAAAGCAGACATTTGAGGTGAGCAGATCTAGAGTGTCTCTGGTGTTGAGAGTGCTCTATACAGGAGCTGCTTTCCACTTAAACTTGAGAACTACACAGAGTTCTCTGCTTCTTTTTTGCAATATATATATATATATACTCTTTCTCTGCTGTCTTTTAAAGTTGTTTATGCTCTATCTTTGGTGGAACAAACTGGCTGTGCACTATGCTGTTAGTTACATTTATTTATCTACTGCACTTTGCATTTTATATATTTTCGCCATAATAAGCTTGTTTCAATAGGCATGTTTTATAATTGCGCAGTCCATTCTCTATGTTCACATATGCCTCATGAAGGGGAGGGCTATATAATCTTTGAATTTCATGGCGCCAAGTAGATTGACAAAGCCTGCTGCGCAGGCGAAACACGTCTCTCTTTCAATGCGGGGTCGCGGAGACCTGAGCTCAATAAATAAGCCTTATTCTCACCTACCTCGTGTACGTGCCTCTTCTTGCTGGGAGTTGGATTGTCTTCATATATATATATATATATATATATATATATATATATATATATATATATATATATCAAAACTACTCCACTCTTCCCTTGATTGTTGCTTCAAGAACAGGAGCACGGGCCACAATTAGGTGCCGGTAAGATGTTTTTATTTTGCTCTATCAAACAGCAGCCATGACGCGTTTCGACCCCAGAGGGCCTTGATATATATATATATACATATATATATATCTATCTACTGGCAGTCGCTGATGATGACATCATCCACGTGATAATCTGATGCACCTCATCACACCCTAATATAACCTTTAATACACCCACTGTAAAATACACACTACCATTTTCGAAAGCATCCACACACTAATACCAGTTACTACATACTCACTCACTGATTCCTATGTCTGTATACACATCCACTCGTTCACCTATACAATCACTTATACATGCAGTCACTTATCAATACAACACTATCATATGCACTCATACACCTATTCAGACACTCACACACAGCCAGTCATCCATGGAGTTACTCACACACCTAGTCAGTCATGCAAAGAATCAATCACACTCCTATTTACTCACCTAAACAGTTATACACACACCACCTCACTAATTCATACAGACAGTAATCGCATATTTAGTCTCTTATGTAATCACTGAAACAAGTAGAGACTCATCCATACATGCCACTCTCACAATCACTCAGTCTCACATATAGTTATTTATATACACCATCACTCACATATACTGCCTTTTACATGTGTAGTTACTCACATATGTACCACTGAGACATCCATTCAGTCACCAACACACCCATACACACATTCACCCACCCATACAGCTGTTTCCACATGCACTCTTGAACCCATACACCCAGTGAATGAACCACTCACACATATCTATGCAGAGAGTCACACACCTCCAACCCACCCACACACACACTCAGTCCCCCATACAAATACTCAAGCAAACAATCAATAACCCATATAGACACTCATGTAGCTACTGACCAACCCATGTAGCAGCTTACACAACAACAGACAGACTGATACAGACATTCACACAGTTTAGTCACTAACCCATGCATTCAGTAAGACACGTTTAATGAGTCACTTATACAATTAGTTACATACCCCCTAAATCCTCCATCCAGACACTTATACACCCACTCATTTTTTAATACACCTTGCCATATATATAAAACATATTTAAACTTTACAGAAACACACAGTCACTGGATGATGTAATCAGTGATGTCATCAGTGATGTCATTTGAGATGTCATCAGTGATGTCATCAGTGATGTCACTGACCATGCCATGAATGATGTAATATGTGACGTCATGAGCAGTGCATTGCGGGGGCGCGAGTTATAGTTAACTGAACTAACTATAACAGTGCAATTTCTATGGTTTTGTACGAGTGAAATGTCCAGCTAACTATAACGTCCCTGAAACCTATGATTTTTTCAGTGACTATATATTCCAAAGTTCTTCAAGCAACAATGGGCCCCTCGATCTGAGGGTGTAGAAGAAAAGCAGCACAGCCAGGCAACAGCAGGTTGTAAGTAGTCCTTTTTATTTCTTTAAACCACCGACAGTGCAACAAAGAGACCTACGCGTTTCGGCCGGAGCCTTCAACTGGGTCTTAGAGTATGTGTGTAAAAACAAACTATTTAAAGGGAAACTTCCCTCCAAAATAACCTCCACAATTTAAAGGGACACACACAGATACTTTTACATTTAAACATTTTACACATTGCACAAACATTGAAACAGGCGGATTTTCAACATTTTTCAATTAATTTTTCTCAATTCCCCAAAACATGTTGTGTTAATTGATATAGGCACAGAAACATTATATAATGCTTTTGTTGAATTTTCAGTTAGATTATCTAATTACGGTAAAGTACCCGTATGTTGTGTGGTGGTTGTAATCTGATCTACAGCCAGCCTCAGTCTAATTTTATTAAGTAACAAGTAGGGGACTAGCATTTGAACAATAGTTTTGTACCTCAAAGGGGAGACACATTCTCAGAAAATGAAAGGGTCTTACCGCAGAGGGTTATCGACTTGTTGCTCTGTGAGTGATATATATATATAATTTGCCATAAAGAGATGAAAGGGGTGGGGAGAGGAGAGGGAAGAAAAGATTTATTCAGAACATAACACTGAGAAGTTGTCCATCCCAAACCTAGTATGGGACATTTCTGTCATGTGTGGACATAACAGCGTGATCTATAAGATTACATAAGGTGCTATCTAGTGTCATAGAAAGTGCAAAAGAGTGTGTAAGCGAGTGTGCAATTCATGATGGTAAATTGGTTAGATCCAATATTGGAATAAGTATACAATAGATGTGACAAAAAAACCGAGCCAAACATAGTATGAGCGGGATCGTATCCTCCAACTAAAACTGAGATTCTTAAAAATCTCTAAAAACTCCAAGAAAACTCCAAGAACCTCTCTTCTCACTTGGAATTCTCTCTAACGTCAGGGATACACATAGCTGGTAAACTTCTTGTTCAAAAATAGAAAGAAGACCCTAGATGTCATTTAACAGTACTTTGATATAAAGGTGCTATGTAATGTCACTAATGTTGGACACTCCCTAAATGTCCTAAGCAAATGCTGTCTCAATTGTAATCTGGCTATCACTTAGGAACCCAGTCACATATTAGCGTCAATGAACAGTACTATGATATTTAAGGGGCTATATCCTGTGAACATTTCCACGACTCGATCACTTATTTACGTCAATGAACAGTACTATGATATTAAAAGTGCTATGTGCTATAAACTTTTCCACAATCTAATCAGTATATCAAAAGTTAGTCTCATAACGAATATATAGTTAGTCTCACAACGAACATAGATCGTAAAATTGATATTCCTGTTCATGCATAAATAATTAAATTCTCATTATGATACTGGATCCTCAAAGTGCTAAGTGCTATAAACAGTATAGTGGTAAAAAATCTTTTCTTACAACTTGAGATCCCACAAATGTTAAAAAGTGCCAGCAATAACACTTAGCCCCTTAAAAATCCGGATTTAGTCAAACTTTAAAGTGCTAGTCAACAATCAACCAAGAAAAAAGACTAATGTTACGGTACCTATTCATCGCTTATCAAAGTATGTAAAATGACCTGATTTCTATAGACTATAGGGAGTATAACCTCTTAAAAATCAAAGAACAGATGTATAACGAGTCTTCACGGTCCCAACGTTCTATATTCTAATTACATATACTCTGCAATCATATTCTTTTATAAACCATCAAGGATTTAGGAGATAGAAATAGCACGCTTTAAAACTCTGAAGACCCCATAGGTAGGAAACAAGTGCAGAGTCTCTATTTATAGCCCATGGATACGTATCAGTGTCTTCCTTCTTCATGTATCCATGTTTCCAGATGTAGTAAGGTATGGGCTGTACATAGAGATCAAAGGATACTAAGAGACCCCATACTGCCCCAGGTTTTTTTAGATGTGAATTTACAGTTCAGCATCACTATTCAGCCCATTGGGGGTCTCTGTATCTAGTAGGAGAATCTTTTTAGATTCTTCACGACGTAGCTCTAATTCCGTGTTTCCTCCTCGTGGCTTCTTCTGTACATGTTTGATGCCGTAATATTTCATATTTTCGGTTTTCCCATCATGTCTTTCCCATATGTGCTTTGCCATGGCATATTGATAGTCCTTATTTGCGATTGCCCTCAGATGTTGTAATATACGGAGCTTGAGCTTATTGATGGTACTACCCACGTATTTGGTGCCACATTGGCATTCCAGGACGTATACAACTGATTCAGTTTCACAGGTGATTTTCTTCTGTATCTTGTTCGTTGTACCATAGATGGTTGCATACTCGTGTGGTATTCCTCATAGCATGGTTCTTTGGTTATCACAGCTGTGCCTTGAGCAGGCACAGCTGTGGGGGTCATTATGATGTCACTTGCTGTAGGTCTTTATGGTGACGGAATGTGACTACTTGAATGTACTAGTCAGTTGGAAGGTGTCCTGCTTATGGATGGCTGGGATCTTCTGTGAATAAAGAAACTTGAATCCTCAACAGCTTTCCTGACTCTTTGTATCATCTGCTCCTGCCAAGAATCTATCTTGAATTGTCAAACTGGCGTAGTCGGCAGCCTCAGAAGATCCCAACACCAAGAAATAACCTGGGTGAGACTGTTCCTATTGTTTGACTTGGAGTGCATCAGTTAATGGATTTAGTTACATTTTGTGCTGACTTCACGTCTGACTGGAATTCAAGCTAGTGTCTCAGTTGCTTCCTTTTAATTAAACTCCTTCCGATTGCTTTGTTTTTTGGAGCCCTGACTTTCGTTCAGCTGGGAGGCCGCTCGTTATATTATCTGATTTTGGCACGCCTGGAGACCTTTGATCACTGGGAATGCTTGCGCTGACAGGCACAACTTTATGTGGATTCCCTATTTTTTAAGCAGTTTAAATTAATTAAAGTACAGTGTTGGAGCTCAGCGGTTAGAGTCACAGCTGGGGCCAGAGTTGTGTGTTATTGCGCTGATAAGCACAGCTCTTCGTCATTTGCTTGTCAGTTTATCTTTATTGAAAGTACAGCGTTGTTGACTTTTCAGACTGCTCCTTTTAATTTAATTCGAGCGGTCTGTGTCAATTGCAGTACAAAGCAGGAAGGCAGTTGAGATCTTAGCTGAGCGTTACTAACAATTGTCTCAGCTTGACGCCTTTATTCCTGAAGAGTGTTTACGATAACTAGCACAGCTGGACTTCTCTTCTTTCACTTATTGCGCACATTAGCTTGCCGGCTCAGTTTGAGGCACTTTGGGGCATATTATCAACAACCGGCGATAAATATCGCTAAGCGCACTTAGCGCTAGGATATTTATCGCTGGCTATCGATGAATTTTATCGCTGAGATAGCGTGCTATTAGCAACGCTTATCTCAGAATCGATAAAATTCCTGGCGCAAGCTGCCAAATGTCCGAATATCGCTGGAAATCCAGCGATAATCGCACGACATTTGGCGATAGCTTGTTGATAGGGCTGGGCATACTTAACCATGATATCCACCTTCCATTGGATATCATGGCTAAGTCAAACTAAAAGCATGCGTAAGGAAAGTAGCGTTAACCAAGGTTAGCGCTACTTTTCTCATCGCTATGCTTGTTGGGGATTCCCTTGATAATTGGAGAAATGTCGGTTAACGACATTTCTCCAGTTATTTTGGGACAGAACGCCACTTTGCATCTCATTAGAGATGCAAGGGTGGGCGTTATGGAAAAGGGCGATAGGGCAAGGATTCACGCGATAGCGTGACCTTGCTAATACAGCGATATCGCCGCTTTTCGTCTGAAAACAGACGCTAAAGCGGCGATAATTTCTTATCGCCGGCTTGATAATATGCCCCTTTGTTCTCTGGTCGAATGGAAACAGCTTCGCCCCACGAGCCTTACACGAGTGTAGCCTGGTGTGAAGTTTAGTGTTGCGCATTGTGCCTCCTCTTATGGGCACAACACGTCGTCAGACTTTGAGTCACGCGCAGATTGTTACCGACTTGGGGGGCAATTTAACTCAGCTGATTTTGTCGCTGTGCCTTCGCTGATATGCACAGCTTGGAATACTCCCTATTTCGCTGCCTTTCACGGGAGCCGTTACCTTGTTGTTTTTCAAGGCCTCGTCACACTCATTTCTTTCTGATGCGCACAGCTTCATCTGGTGTTAGAATTTTGTGCCGCCGCAGCTTGTCTTACAGTCACTGCCTCCCTGTATACTTCGTTCTCCCTCCTGTTTCTGAGTGTCATCGCTGCTTGGCACAACAAACTTTACTTGCGCTGACACGCACAGCTTTACCTGGTGTTGTCTCTGTGCCTTCGCTGATGGGCATAGCCTGATTAATTACCGCTCCACTCCAAGGTTTCCATCTTCAGAACTCATCTCCCCTGACAAGTGCTGGCAAACACTGCACACAGTTCTGCACTCCCAGAAGCTTCTTTTGGGTTCCCGGAGTTCAATGGGCTTCGTGCTTTTTCCCATTAAAACTCTCAGTTTGTGGTGCTCTGATGACACCTACTAATTGCTGGTGATTTTACAGTTTCTAGAAGTGTCAATATGAGATGCCGATTGAGCAAAGGTGTTGCTTTTACTTGGGATGGAGCGTTTGAGGAGGAATTCATTAATCTCAAAACGTTTCTGAGTGCTGCGCCCAAACTCAAAAGTTTTGACCCCAAGAAACAATACTTTGTCACCACTGATGCTAGCCTCAAAGGTCTTGGTGCGGTTTTGCAACAGAGGGGTGAGAACGGTGTAAATACCATTATGTTTATCTCCTGTGGTTTGAAAGATGCAGAGACACGGTACTCCGTGATTGAAAGGGATGCCTTGGCTGTGCATTGGGCTGTCAGGAAGCTTAAGAACTTCTTGTGGGGTTTGAAGTTTGTGGTACGTTCTGATCATAAACCTCTTGTTGAGGTTTTTGCTAAGAAAGGTTTAGATCAGGTTTCCAGTAGGATTACCAAGTGGGTGATTTTGCTTCAAGAGTACAACTTTCACCTGGAATATCTTCCGGGTGTGAGGAACACTGTTGCAGACACCCTCTCTAGGTTAGGCTCTGTTGAGGATGTTTTGTCTGATGATGATGAGTGTCTTGATCAAGAAGCTGACTTTGTGTGCTTGGTTGATTGCAAAGCTGTTTCTGAAGATACATGGCGCAATGCGCTTTCCTCAGATAACATTCTCAAGGAAGTGATGCGTTTGTTGGAGTGTGGTTGGAATGCCAAGAAAACCAGTACTAATGGATGTGAGTCTTTTTGGAAGGTGAAAGATGAGTTGAGTGTCAATAAGGGTCTTCTTTTCAGGGGGACTAAATTGATTCCCCCAGAGACACTAAGGGAAGAGCTGGTTGAACTTGCTCATGGCTCTCATCTAGGAATGTCCAAATGTAAAGAAAGGCTACGGTGTTCCTACTGGTGGCCCGGAATGGATATGTCCTGTTCCTTGTCCTCAGCATTGGATTGATGCTAATAAGGGTCTACCTCCCAATCGCTTCAAGTCTGATTGCTCTTGTAGCACAGACTATTGAAATGATTAAGTGGGGGAAGGAAAAGTAGGGGTCTGCAGGGAGGGAGATCTGTAACAACAAAGAGACACACTTTAATATTTGGTTATAAAGCCTTCCTTCTCAATATCTTGTCTATAATAAATATACACCATAAGTACCTGTAAAACAAAATACGTTTCCACTTATTGAGCGAGAGCTGTAAAGCACTTTGTATAAGGAGTTAGAGCCACTGTGAGGAGAGAAAAGAATCAATAATATAAACCAAGCTGATTACCCAGAACCTTCTATATTCACCAGCGATAGTTCCACCTACCCTTGATTCTGTAGTGCCTAACTTCACAGGGGAGGTGGAGCAAAGCTCAATCACAGTCCGAACACTACCCCCTGTTAAAAGGCAAAAAGAAACAACAACATGTGCTCACTGAAATGAAGCGCTCCTTATATATATATCTTCATGATAAATGCCAGTTAAACCAGTAATTGCAAAGAAAACGAAAACGATAGTTCTGGCTTAAACAATATTGGAAGTTCCAGAATTGTCACTGCTCATTATCTTCATGAAACACAAACACTCCTGGAAGCTGAGTTCATACAAAGATCCTTTCCACACGAGCCACAAGAAGTAACTCACCAACGGGAAGGCAATCCACAGCAAGATGAAGACTCTAAACTCGAGCCTTCGCAAATAATATACGCTTTGCAATACAAAGCAAAACCCTTCAGGATAATGCAAAGCCGCACTGTCCAAAGAAACGAAGAAGTCTACGGCAGTGCCACAAGCACCCTTACCACACGGGAACGGAACACCCTCTCGTTCTCTCGCTGCCTCTGAATGAAGAATAATCGGCAGCGTCTCTTGCTCCGGATGGGATTAAGAACCCTTCAAAATGACGCATAGCCATTCCTGTGTCACTTCCTGTTCCCTCGGGATGCTGGGAAGTGTAGTACATTCCCTTTGCATGTTGCGCGTTTACCGTAACACGCGTGTCAGTGTTCAAGAACAGCCCTTTTTCTGATGGGATTTGACAGTACATCCCTTCCCAGGAGAACACTGACAGAGACATGGTTTCTGGGGATTGCGTACATGGAACAAGCCCGTAAGTCTGGAAGCATGTACTCCTGAAGCAGGTTCCCAGGAGTTCTCTTCAGGCCCATAACCCTTCCAGGCTATCAAATACCACAGCTTTCGGTGTTTTATCTTTGAATCTAAGATTCCTTTGACTACATATACTCTTTCCTCGTCAACTCAAACTGGATCTGGCTGTTTCTTCACAGGAGAGATAGAGGGTTTCAATAAGGACACGTGGAACACCGGATGTATACGCAAACTGGAAGGCAGTGCTAGTCGTACTGCCACTGGATTAATATGTTTCATCACTTTATATGGCCCAATGTATTTAGGGTTAAACACACTTTATTTTTAAAATCGGATGTTTTTGTGGACAACCACACTCTGTCCCCTCTTTTGTACCTGATCTCAGGCCGTCTGTG
This sequence comes from Calotriton arnoldi, assembly GCA_963921515.1. Lineage (NCBI taxonomy): Eukaryota > Metazoa > Chordata > Amphibia > Caudata > Salamandridae > Calotriton > Calotriton arnoldi. Next base: position 1,932,967 of record CAWUFW010002035.1, on the reverse strand, counting down.
TTTATCTGCCTGTTTCTTATAAGTGAGTTTCGCCTTTCTTAGGTGTTCTTGTGTGTCTCTCAAGTTTCTCTGTATTTGTGTAATCCTGTCGTGTACATCTGGTACTTGGTGAGCTTCCGATGGATGTACAAAAGGAATAAAACGAGGGTGAAAGCCATAAGTACAATGATAAGGAGAAGTGTGTGTGGAGGAGTGAGTGGCGCTATTATATGCAATCTCTGCCAGCCATAACCAGTCTACCCAAGCCTCCGTGTTCCTGTCTACATAACATCTTAGATACTGCTTGAGTGTCTGATTCAACCTCTCCGTTTGTCCATCGGTCTGAGGGTGGAAACTGGTAGACAAAGACGATGAAATGTGCAAAGCGGAACACCAAACCTTCCAAAAAGTAGCTGTGAATTGAGTTCCCCTATCAGAAACTATTACTCTCAGCAGTTCATGCAATCGCACAATATTTACCAGTAACAATTGCGCTACTTGACTCGCAGTGGGGATTTGTTTGCACGCTATGAAATGCCCCATTTTGGTCAGGTAATCCACAACTACTAGAATAGTGGTGCAACCTTGGTCTTTGGGTAGTCCTACTATAAAATCCAAGGATATGTTTTCCCATGGATTTTCTGGAGTGGGGAGAGAATGAAGTAACCCTTGCATTCTTGTGGTGTCATTCTTCATTTGCGCACACACCTCGCATTTCCTGACCCACGTGAAGACATCACAGTGTAAGCTAGGCCACCAGAACTGACGGAGGATCCTGTCTCGGGTTTTCTCAACCCCATTATGCCCGGCGCTAGGTAACTTGTGACACCAACGAAATGCTTGTTTTCTTAGTTCCTTAGTAGGTAGTAACATTTGTTGCCCGCGTATAGGGATGCCTCGTTTCAGCTGCCATTCCGGATGACTTTTTATCCAGGTCTTCCACGTGAAAGTTTGCAGCCCTTTCACCACTTTCTCAAGAAAGGAGTTTGATGGAATGACACACAACACTCGTTGTGGGTCAATAATGGCTCTTTCTGGGTTTTCTTCCATGCCTTTGACTGTATCTTGCCTAGTGAGGGCATCTGCTTTTTGGTTCTCACTGCCAGGTCTATAGGTTACGATGAAGTGGTACTCCGAGAATAACAACATCCATCGCAATTGTCGTGGAGTTAAATGCCTTTCTTCCCTCATGAATTGTAAATTGCGATGGTCTGTAAACACAGTGACTTGATGTTTGGCTCCCATCAACCAATGTCTCCATTCGGAGAAGGCATCTTTGATTGCTAGCAATTCTTTCTCAGCGATGGTGTAATTCCTTTCTGCTTCGTTCAATTTTTTAGACATGTAGGCCACCGGGTGCATTTGACCTGTGGTACTGTTCCGTTGTGAGAGCACCGCTCCTATCGCCACTTCCGATGCATCAGCCTCCACTATGAAAGGTCTCTCTGGATCAGCATGAGCCAACCCTGGAGCCGTTGTAAATGCCTCTTTGAGTTGTTTGAATGCCATTTGTGCTACTTCGGTCCACTGAAAGGTAGTCTTTTTCTTTAACAATTTTGTTATGGGGGACACCATGTTAGAGAACTGATTAATAAAACGTCTGTAAAAGTTGTCGAAACCTAAGAAACACTGCACATCCCTCACAGTTTGAGGACAAGGCCACTCTTTTACTGCCTGCACCTTATGTACTGCCATTTCATGTCCATAAGGAGTCAACATCACTCCTAAGAACTCCACTGTAGTAACATGAAATTCACATTTCTGTAACTTACAGAACAAAAAATGTTTTTGCAGTGTGTGCAACACAGCTCTGACATGTTGTACATGCAAGGTCTCGGATTCCGAATAAATCAGAATGTCGTCAATATACACAACCACATATCTGTCAAGGTATTCTCTGAGAACATCATTTAGAAAGAATTGGAACGCTGCTGGGGCATTACATAATCCGAAAGGCATTACTCTGTATTCGTACAGTCCATAGCGGGTCTTGAACGCGGTCTTCCACTCATCTCCCTCTCTCATTCTCACTAAATGGTATGCACCTTTAAGGTCCAATTTGGTATGTATCACAGCTTTGTTAACTTGTTCAAAAAGTACTGGGATCAGAGGTAGAGGGTAGCAGTTCAAGGCCCTAAAGTCGATACAGGTACGAAGGTCCCCATTCACTTTCGGAATGAAGAATAAAGGTGATGCCTCTGGGGACTTAGAATGACAGATAAACCCTAACTCCAGATATTTCTCAAGGTATAGATGCAAGTGTTCATTCTCAGGTTCAGTGAGAGCATATACCCTCCCACACGGCACTATCCCCCCGGGTACCAAATCAATCTGACAGTCATACTGTCGATGTGGAGGCAAGACTTCAGACATCTGATCACTGAATACCTGTTCATAATCCTTATATTGTTTGGGTAGGCATACATCTTTTTCTGCTGCTGTTGTAATACGGTGCAGGGTTGCTAGTGCTAGCGCAGGTTTATACACTGGAGGCAGACAATGGTGCAAACAAAAATCGGAACACTTGCGCACTGTTTTTTCCATCCAGTTGATCTCTGGATTATGTTTCTGGAGCCAGGGTAACCCCAACATAATTCCATACTGTGGAGCCTGAATGATACTGAATGTTATGGTTTCGAAGTGGTGGACTCCATAAAGCACCGGGAGGTCTTCCGTAATATACCGAATTGGTCCTGAATCCAACGATTTCCCATCCACCGCGTAGGCTTCTTCAAGTATCTTCTTTGATATTAGTGGTACTCCCATTCGTTGTGCTTCCGACGCATCCATGAAACAACCAGTAGCCCCGGAATCTACCATTGCGTGTACCGGTGTCCAGGTGTCTTGTAAGCTCATGTTCAGTGTAATATAAAGATGATCTTGCCTTGTAGCCTTTGGGTCTTTAACGAAAGGAATATTCAAACGGCTCGAGGGTATCCCTTTTCCTATTCTCAAACACTCTAGTTTTCCGTTGGCTTCTCCACTGCAGCCGCAGTAGAAGCCCCATAGCTTGTCCGTGTATTTTTAGGTTTCATCAAGCACTCTCTTATAAAATGTCCTTTTTTACCGCAATAGAGGCACAACCCTTTTCTGCGTCTGGATTCTCTTTCTTCTTGAGATAAAGGTGCCCGCACTGTGCCTATTTCCATGGGTTCCGGTGCTTGGGTCGTGTGTTGTTCTGTGGGTTTCGGGCATTCAAACCGAGGATACTGTCGGTCTCTTCTTTTGCTGTCACCTCTTCTTCCATTCATTCGGTGATCTAAGCGTAATGCTAGTTCAATGAGATCCTCACATGTTGTGGGTTGTGGATCGATTTGGGCGATGACGTCTTTTAAATCTTCTTTGAGTCCTTGATAGAACACCGAAGCTTGTTTGGATCTGGGCCAACTGGTCTCAGCTACGAGCCTCCGAAAGGCGTTTATATAAGTAAGCAATTCCCTACTCCCTTGTTTCAATTCTAATAACTCCTTATCAGCGGTACCAGAAGCCGCTCTTTGATTTCAAACTCTACTAAAAAAGCTTTCCAATCATACAGCAATGGGTCATCACTTCTAACCAAGGGAACTGCCCACTGAGCCGCCTCCCCTACCAAGTATGATATCAAAAAGGCCACTCTAGATTGGTTAGTGTTAAACGCTTTGGCCTTACAAGAAAAATGCAAAAGGATCTGCGTGAGAAATATTTGTACTTTGCGAGGGTCCCCATGGAATTTATCAGGAGGTGCTATAGGCACAAAAGTAGGCATTTCTACCACTAAAGGACTAGCATTCAACTGAGACCCACCACCTACATCAAAAGGGTTTTTATTCATGTGATCCATCCTGTCTCGTAACGCCGCTGTTTCAGCCCATGATGCCGCCAACTCTGTTTGTACCGCGGTCAATGCCGCCACTACATCCTCTAAGGTGGCCATTACACATCAACCCAACCAGGAGGACACCAATACTTGGGCCGATTATTCTGTCCTGTTCCTTGTCCTTAGGATTGGATTGATGCTAATAAGGGTCCACCTCCCAATCGCTTCAAGTCTGATTGCTCTTGTAGCACAGACTATTGAAATGATTAAGTGGGGGAAGGAAAGGTAGGGGTCTGCAGGGAGGGAGATCTGTAACAACAAAGAGACACACTTTAATATTTGGTTATAAAACCTTCCTTCTCAATACCTTGTCTATAACAAATATACACCATAAGTATCTGTAAAACAAAATACGTTTTCACTTATTGAGCCAGAGCTGTAAAGCACTTTGTATAAGGAGTTAGAGCCACTGTGAGGAGAGAAAAGAATCATTAATATGAACCAAGCTGATTACCCAGAGCCTTCTATATTCACCACCGATAGTTCCACCTACCCTTGATTCTGTAGTGCCTAACTTCACGGGGGAGGTGGAGCAAAGCTCAATCACGGTTCGAACACAACCCCCTGTGAAAAGGCAAAAAGAAACAACAACATGTGCTCACTGAAATGAAGCGCTCCTTATATATATATCTTCATGATAAATGCCAGTTAAACTAGTAATTGCAAAGAAAATGAAAACGATAGTTCTGGCTTAAACAATATTGGAAGTTCCAGAAATGTCACTGCTCATTATCTTCATGAAACACGAACACTCCTGGAAGCTGAGTTCATACAAAGATCCTTTCCGCACGAGCCACAAGAAGTAACTCACCAACGGGAAGGCAATCCACAGCAAGATGAAGACTCTAAACTCGAGCCTTCGCAAATAATATACGCTTTGCAATACAAAGCAAAACCCTTCAGGATAATGCAAAGCCGCACTGTCCAAAGAAACGAAGAAGTCTACGGCGGTGCCACAAGCACCCTTACCACATGGGAACAGAACACCCTCTCATTCTCTCGCCGCCTCTGAATGAAGAATAATCGGCAGCGTCTCTTGCTCCGGATGGGATTAAGAACCCTTCAGAATGATGCGTAGCCATTCCTGCATCACTTCCTGTTCCGTCGGGATGCTGGGAAGTGTAGTACATTCCCTTTGCATGTTGCGCGTTTACCGTAACACGCGTGTCAGTGTTCAAGAATGGACCTTTTTCTGATGGGATTTGACAGGATAAGATGATTGAGAGGCTTATCAGGGAATGTTCGTTGTGTGCACTCAGTGACAAGACCAAACAAACTAGGGTTCAACCCATGGAGATCAGGAAATTACCTGAGGGTCCCTGGTGTGACATTGCATTAGACAGCCTGGGACCTATTCATGGTGAAGGCATCCAGAGATTTGTTATTGTGTTCATCGACATGTTCTCTAGGTGGCCTGAAGTTTGTGTTTCTAAATCCATTGAGAGCAAATATGTGATCAAGTTCTTAGATGTTCTTTTCAGTCGTGAAGGGTTCCCTCGCACCTTTTTAACTGATAATGGTGTGCAGTTAGTCTCTAAGGAGATGAGAGAGTTCCTTTCTGATAGATCGACTAACCATAAGAAGTGTTCTCTCTATCATCCAGAGTCGAATGGAATGGTGGAAAGGCTGAACAGGGTTCTTAAAGAAACCATTGCATTAGCTAAATCTAATTCTCAACTGGAAAGAGGAATTGTTTAAGCAGGTTGAAATGTACAGATTCACTCCTCATTGCACCACAGGTAAAAAGCCTTTTCAGCTCTTTAGAGGTAGATTACCTAACACGTTTGCGGAACTGTTAGACCTTGCACCATTGGCGTGAGTCTCCCTTCCATTTTTTCGCTGTGCCTCCTCTGTTTTTTCTGGTGATAGATGCTCTGGGCGCTGCGCCACTGCCATTCAGTGCCGCAGCGCGGATGCTCCCTGTGTAAAGATGACATATGAATTGATGTATCCCTGATTGGCTTATTTGGTCTACCTGTTAGTCCCTAGTAATGTGGCCTGTGTGTGCCCAGGGCTAGTAAACCAAAATGCTGCTGGTGGGCCTGCAGCACTGGGTTGTGCCACCCACAGAAGCAGCTTGTAAATTGTGTCTCAGACCTGCCACTGCAGAGTCTGTGTGCAGTCCAGAACTGCCATCTTGGCTGTGAAGTGCACCCACTTCCCAGCCCCTGAACCTTCCCTTGGCATCATGTAAGTCCCCCTTATGGTAGGGTGCATTGTATGTGTAAGGTAGGACATGCCCTGGTGTATGTAGCATGTCCTGGTAGTGAATTACACCCAATTTCGTTTTTCACTACTGTAAGGCTACATGTTCCCCATAGGCCAGAATGGGCGGTTTGACTATTACACCCTATAGTCCTAACTGAGCCCAGGAACATGGTAGAAAGACGAATTTAGTATGCCTGAGCTCAGAATATTAAAATACATCTTTTAGTGGAGTTGATTTTTATATTCTGTGTTTGAAAATACTACTTTTAGAAAGTGAGTATTTTCTTGCCTAAGCCTTCCAGTGTGCTCTGATGTCTTGTGTATTGACTGTCTGGTTTTGGAGGGGCAGGGCGGGCTGAGTCAGACCTGGGTTGAATAGAGAGGTCTCCTTCCTGAGTGAGGGGAGGGGCAGCTGCTTGACCTGAATAGGGCTGTGCCTGGCAAGGTGAATGCTGGCTCCACCTCCTGCTGTGTGTCTGATAGCAGGCCCCCTTTTCTGAAAGAGAAGATGCAGAACTGGTTCTGGCTGGGTTCAGTGCCTGGTAGCTTGGAAGAACAAAGACTTTTGGGGTATAAATAGTTGTGCCCATACCCCTACAATTTGTATTGCCCCTGGATCTCAAGACCAACCTCTGTCCGTGGAACTGAAGGAAGCTGCAGGAGAGGACTGTCCTTGTGTTGTGTGCTGTTCCCTGGATTGGCCTGCAGTAGTTGTCATTGGACTGGAAAGAAGAGGGAAAAGGAGCTGTAAGAGAACTTTTTAATCTTGAACCTGCAATCACCCAAGGGCTAGAGAGAGAACTAGCCTCCTGACTGAAGTCTCAGGCCCAGTAGACTTCATTTCGTCGCTAAAGCCTGTTAGCGAGCCGCCGCAGCCGAGGAGCGTCAAGAAATCCGTCGCACGGCTGCCGCTGAGTGCTCGCTGACCAAATCATCGCACCGCACGCTTACAGATCGCCATTTTGTCGCTAACGCCCGTTAGCGAGCTGCCGCAGCCGAAGAGCGCTCGGAAATCCATCGCGCCGCTGCCGCTGAGTGCTCGCTGCCCAAAGTCATCGCCCGCACGTTTGCGGACCTTGGAACCATCGCTATCGCCCATTTGCGAGCCGCCGCAGCCGAAGAGCGCTCGGAAATCCATCGCGCTGCTGCCGCTGAGTGCTCGCTGACCTGATCATCGCCCCGCACGTTTGCGGGCCTCGAAACCATCGCTAAGGTCCGTTTGCGAGCCGCCGCGACCAGGAGCGTGAGGAAAAACATCGCTATCACGCCTTAGCGGCATTTTGTGGATTATTGACACCCACACCCAGGAACTGTGAGTAAAAGGGTCGCAGAGACCACTGCCCTGAACTTTGCATTCCCCAATTGAACTATTTTTGCAGCATCAAGAGAGTATTATTTTTGTACAGTATTGTGGCTTTCTCGTTATTTTGTCTTGTGATACACCTATATATAAAGATAACTATTTTTGATAACTACCTGTGTTGTGTCCCTTTGTAGTGTTCCTCACTGTATTACTGTGTGTGGTCATAAATGCTTAACACACTGCCTCTGAGATTAGTTTAACTGCTCGTGCTACGTTACCACAGGGTGGAGCAGGGGTTGTCAAAGGGGTGCAGCCCTTCACTCTGACTTAGAAAGAAGGGTCCCTGCTTGGACAGTGGCCATCCACTGCCAACCAGAGACCCCCATTTCTAACAGGAACCTTCTTGGGTCAATGAATTTGAAGGAGTAGTTGGGAAAGAACGTGGTAATGACAATTGGCGTGTGAGAGAAATGAAGAAGGTTGTGCAGAGGAAGAATTCTTTTGATGATAAACATTCTGTGAAGAAACTCAAGGTACAGGTTGGGGATCTGGTCGTGGTTAAACGACCAGGTTTGGGTGGTGTTATGAAATATTCCAAACCCATTCTTGTTGTCAAGACCTTCAACAATGCCGTACGCATGCAAGATCACCGCATTTGGAATATGAACAGAATTGTTGTTTGTAAAAGTACTGGTGGTGATGTCAAAGGCACTCTGAGACAGAGGGTGCTGTTGTCACCAGGAAGTCTAGCAGGTTGGTTAAAACAAACAAAGCATTTGGATGATTTTATTTGAATTTCTTGGTGGGTGGTTTCTTCATAAAGTTTTTATATGTACTGTTTTCTTTATGATTATATTTTGTTTTGTTTGTTTTCAGAGGAGGGAGGTGTATGGTATTCCTCATAGCATGGTTCTTTGGTTATCACAGCTGTGCCTTGAGCAGGCACAGCTGTGGGGGTCATTATGATGTCACTTGTTGTAGGTCTCTATGTTGACGGAATGTGACTACTTGAATGTACTAGTCAGTTGGAAGGTGTCCTGCTTATGGATGGCTGGGATCTTCTGTGAATAAAGAAACCTGAATCCTCAACAGCTTTCCTGACTCTTTGTATTACCTGCTCCTGCCAAGAATCTATCTTGAATTGTCACAACTCGCTCTTATTTATGCAATGTCTGCACGCCTTGCCCTTAGTGCACTTGAAAAAGCCTCTAGTGGGAACAGGGAGCCATGTCATTGTGTTGGTTTGAGGATCAGTTGGTTTAAGGTACGAGCTAGTTAGAAGATCCCCCTAATGATAGTGCTTTGCTGTAGGTAATGTTTGGTTTATCTGGCAGTATCTTTTTCATATCTTTATCCATTAACAGGATCCTACAATTGTTCCTAAGAATATTTCCTACTTTGCCACTAGATGTGTTATAATTCGTTATGAATCTTACATCCTGGTCATTCTTTCCTTTGACTTGGTTTGGCTCAAAATTTGGTGTGAGTAGTGTTTCTCGTTTCTTCCCATTAGCTCTATATAGAGCGTCTTTTAAAACTGTTTGCGGGTAACCTCTGATCAGGAATCTTGCATACATTACTTTAGCTTGCTGTTTGAAGCCATCCTCCTCTGAGCAGTATCGCTTGACTCTCAGAAACTCTCCGTATGGAACACTCCATTTCAGATGTTGGGGATGTCCGCTATTGGAGTGGAGGATGCTATTGGTACTTGTGGGTTTTCTATACATTCTACTGCAGATTCTATTGTCTTTGATGTAAACTGTAGTGTCCAGAAAGTTGATCTCTTGGTCCTGGATTTCGAATGTAAATTGAAGATTAAGTGTATTCCGGTTCAATGATCTCAAGAAATGTTCCAGATCCAGCTTCTTCCCTTCCCAAATTAGGAAGAGGTCATCAATGAAGCGGACCCACAGTACCATCTGCTCCATTTTCTCTTATTTTGTTCACTCCAGATTGTTTCAGTTTCCCAATGCCCCATTAGTAGATTCGCATAGGTTGGGGCAAAAGATGTCCCCATGGCGGTCCCCTGGGTTTGAAAATAAAACTTGTTATTAAAAATGAAGACGTTGTGATGTAAACAAAAGCCTATCAATTCCATTAGCATATCTGAGTGATCCAGTAGGGAGACTGAACGAGTTAAGTATCTGCAGGCTTCCATACCATCATGATGTTGGATCGAGGTATACAATGAGACCACGTCCACAGTGGCCATCAAGTAGTTCGGTTTCCATGGGAGATCATTAATCCTGTTGAGGAAATCTTATGAGTCACGTAGGTAGGATGGGATGTCCTTGATGTAGGGAAAGAGGAATATGTCTATAAACCTTGAGGTGTTTTCCAGCAGGGCACCAATTGAACTTACTATCGTTCTGCCCGGTGGATTGTTTAGGTCCTTATGCACTTTCGGTAGAAAATAGATTGTTGGAGTTATTGGAGGTGATGTATTCAAATAGTTATATTCATCTAAGTCTATAAGTCCTCTCACTTGCCAGCTTTTTAATTTTTGGGAGTAATGAACCATGTGGTCTTGGATTGGATTGCCAGGGAGTTTTCTGTAATGTTTTTTGTTACTGAGTTGTCTGTTAGCTTCTGCTAAATATTGTTGTGTACTCAGAATTACAATATTTCCCCCTTTGTCACTGGGTTTTATGATGATGTTTTTATCATTTTGAAGATCCCTCAGAGCTTCCCACTCCTTCTTAGTTAAATTTTGTTTGGCCATTTCCTTTCTTTTTTTAGGTCTATTGGTCTCCGTTGACACCATGTTCTTCAATTCATCTGTTACGATCTCATAAAACAGATCAATTCTGTTGCCTACAGGTAACTGGGGGCAAAATTTGGACTTTGGCTTACATCCACTCCTGGATGTCATGTCTGTTGGAATTTCCAGATATTCACAGAGATCCCTTTCCGATAGCACTTCGATTGGTGTACTTTCTAACCCTGCTGATTCTCTTGTAGTTCCCTCCACTATGTTAAGGGGCTGATTTAACACTTGTTGGCTGTATCCTCTCTCCCTGAATCTTTGAGTCAGTCGCACCTGGGCTTCTTTTAGGGAGGATAGCTCGCTACAGTTCCTCTTCATGCGGAGGTGCTCCGCATAAGGTATACTGTATTTAAGTTTTTGCAGGTGGAAGCTGTCTGAGTGCAAAATTGAATTCCCTGCCGTTGGTTACCTATAGGTGCGTGTGTGTATTTTCTCATTGTTTACAAATACTTCGAGGTCTAAGAAGTACACCCAGAGATTCACTGATGGTACTAGTGAAACACAGTCTACTCCACCTTCTTCCACACTCTCCGCTTGCTCCGAAGAATCTTCGAATGACTCCCCATTAGCACGAGAAAAACAGACACATAAGCTTTAATCACCAGCTGGCTGGACTACGGCACGCACTGTATACAGGAACCTCCACTGAACTCATGAGAAGTCTCCAGACAATTCAAAACTCAGCAGCCAGACTGATCCTCAACCTGCCCAGATGGACCCACATCACCCAACACCTGAGAAACCTCCACTGATCCCCATCCAGAAAAGATGCCAATTCAAGTTACTGACACACGCCTACAAAGTCCTCCACAACCAAGGACCAGCATACATGAACCACCACCTGAACTTCCACCAACCATCCAGAAACCTTCACTCCACCTTCCTCGCCCGCACACAGATACCACACATCCACCGTAGCCACAGCGGAAGACGCTCCTCTACCCACCTCGCTGCCAAGTCCTCCACCTCTGAACATCACCCTCGCTGACGGACTTTAGGAAGTGAAGCAAGAGCTGCCTCTTCAATGAATCCCAGCAACTCAGCGCCTGTACACCCTCACGGGTGATAAGCTGCACTTTACAAGTACTGATAGATTGATTGACGTCTTGACTTTCAAAAAATTAATTAGCACTCATAGGTCATTCACAGAAGGGGAATTGAAAGAATGGGAGTTCAGACCCTGAAAGGGGACGGCAAAATATGATATTTACGACAGTCTGAAATAATATGTAGCACATACTACATTATGCAACTCTGTTAAGGATAACCAGTCTGGAGAACCATTGTTATGTGTATTCTTATTGTTGCGTTGGGTTCAGGGCTCTGTTATGTGATATGGGCAAAATAATTAGAAACAAGCTTTCTCCCAGAATGTATTAATCTAGTTGCAAAAATAACTCAAGGTATCTCCTTTTTATATCATTGACTGATAAAAATAAAATGTTAAATATATATATATATATATATAGAAAAAAAATGCAAAAAAGATATATGTAAACATTCGAAAGACCACTCACTCTCAGTGCCCGAGAGTAAGTTAACGAGCCACAGCAGCTGAAAATCTGGCACAAAATGTTTATTTCAACAAACCATCCATGACGTGTTTCGAACCAATCAGGGTCTTGTTCACATGGTATATAAAGTGGTCAGTTTACCACTTTAGTGTAGTCTAATGTAGTGTACTGTACTGTAAAGGTAAAGTGGTCAGTTGACCACTTTATATACCATGTGAACAAGACCCTGATAGGGTCAAAACGCATCATGGCTGGTTTGATGAAATAAAACTTTTGTGCCGGATTTTCGGATGGTGTGGCTCATTAACACACTCTTGGACACTGAGAGTGTGTGGTCTTTTGGATATATTGGAAGGGACGCCTCGGCACACAAGCCCCGACTCGTGAGGCAGGGCACCCTTTTGGCATCACATATGGAGTGATAGATATGTATATAAAGTTAATTTATCTTTACTCTTTTTTGCCAGGCTTATTGCAACGTGACAATCCTGAAATTGTTACAGCTGCAAAGACCGCCCAGGCTATCCGCACTGTGGTGAACTGCATTAAAGAAACTCTTAAGGGACTGAAGGCTGGAGGAATAGTGGATCAGTTTCAAGGAGACAAATTAAATGAGGTAACTGCATAATTATTTTAAACAATTAACTTTGGGTATGACCACTTTTGCTTTAAAAAATGTGCATCCAGTCTATTACAGCAAATTCTGTTGACATAAATAGGTTCACCACAACAGAGGACACATTGGCTCACATTCACATTTGCTTGTGGCGTAATCAATTCATACAAACTTTGAACCATCCTAAATTTGAGGAATATCAAAATAATGCTGGTTTTCAGGCAAAATAGTCCGTTATATGTTGAACTTTACTTGAAATAATCTGTTATCTGTTTGCATATAGCAGCTAGGATGACTGTTTCCATTCCTGCCTGTTGCTTCCTTCAAGGCAAGCATACATTTTAGGATTTATGAAACACCAAAGATTTTTTTAGGTCTGTCGATAGCCAAGACCTTTTCAGTTTATTAAAATTATATGTATAATATACTTTAAGTAGAGGGGCTTTTAGCCATCTTTCTTCATCCATTTGTCTGTTGTTGTGTCATTCACATTTTGCTTCCCTCCCCACAGCATAGGGCAATGGGTCAACCTACTTCAGCCACTGGTTAACTTTGAGTGACTGGATTTTGCTCACAATGTGCATATCAGCACACAAGGTAGTTCCCGTCAGTGCCAGTTTTGTTTTTGTTTTACTGTATAATTATTACTTTAGTTTTGCCTTTGTGTTAAGAGCCTGAGGTGAAAGCAAGCCACTTAATACCAGTGTGAGCACAGGCCACATTCAACACTTTATCAGTTTCTGCCTTCTGTCAATGCTGTTGTAAATTCCTTTTGGAGTGTCCTTTATTTACTTATCTGACTGCTGGTATTTTACAGCATAAAAGTTTGTGTCAATTTGAAACTGTTCTGTATTAGGTTATCCTCTTTTTACTATGCATGCAGTACACAAACTAAAGGCTTCAATATTTGCTTCAGAACTTGTTTACTACGGACTCAATTTAACTGATGGTTCTTTAATAAACTTTGCCCAGGAAAAAAGCCGTCCTTTATCGTGTTTAATTTGCATTTGTGACCTTTTTTTTTTCCTTCCTTCTTTATTTCCTTCTTCCTTCCTTCTTTCTTTGTCTCTTTCCTTCTTACTCTCTTGCCTTATTTTATTCCTTCATTCCTTTCTTCTTGCCATCTTCTTTGTTTTGTTCTTTCTTTTTGTCTTTCTTACCTTTCTGTTTTTATTCTTTACATACTTTCTTTCTTTCTTCTTTCTTTCTTCTTTCTTTCTTTCTTTCTTTCTTTGTTTCCTTCTTTCCTTCTTGCTTTCTTTACTTTTCTTGCTTTCTTTCCTTTTTTTTCTTTTCCATGCTTTCCATGTTTTCTTCTTTACCTATTTTGCTTTCCTTTTTCTTTCTTTTCCTTATTTCTTTCCTTCTCTTCTACCTTCCTGTTTTCTTTCCATCTTTTCTTCTATTTTCCTTTTTCTTTCCATACTTTCTTTTTCTTTCTTTTATTCTTTCTTTCCTTCTTTCTTTCTTCAATGTTTTTTTCTTTCCTTCTTTCTTGCTTCCTTTCCTTCCTTTCCTTCCTCCTATCCTTCTTTCTTGATTTCCTTCCTTCTTTCTTGCTTCCTCTTCTCTTTCTTTCATTCTTTCTTTTCCTGCTCTTTTTTTCCTTCTTTCTCATATTCCTTCCTTCTTACCCTCTTTTTTCCTTCCTTCTTTCTTGCATTTCTTCCTTCCTAATCTTAAAGGAGAGGCAAGTGGATTGTGTGCCCAGCTACGGTGGGCTATAAGGATATTAGAGCATTCTGCTCTAGAGGGCAGAATGTCTTAATTATAAAAACAAAGGCATCAGAGCTCGTGGGAGTTGAAATCCCGGAAGCTCTGACGCCTTTGATTTACAGCTGTTGCTGTGATTGTTCAACATCTGACAGCCACGCGGAGGCCACGGTTGTTAGCTTTTGAACAGTCACAGTAAGAGCTGTGAAGGGATGGGCGTTGATTAACCAAAATGGTACGGTTAGCGGAAGTGACATCATATGCCTATGACCCCCTCTCCCCCAAATGACACCACAGGAAGTGACTTCATATGACCTTTGACCCAGGTATCATTACAGGAGGTGATGCCACATGGTCTTTGACCATGATGGCATTACTGGAGCTGCCGTCACTTAAGTTAAAAACCTACAATATTTAATAATGACCTAGTCTGTTTCAACCATAGCCACCTTATTTAATAATGTGCAGCTAGCCCCATCTCACCAATGTTCATGCAGCGTATTGCCCTTTCATATGTGGGCACAAACCTATTTGCAATGATTGTTCTCTCATCTGTATGAACTGATTACTCTTGCACTTATATGCCCAGCCCAGTACCCTGACCTCTTTGTATCTGGACTCCTCTAACCTTGAACACTCGGCCACCTCTAATAACTCTACACATAACCCACACATGTGATCCTAACATGGTTTACAACCCCTATTCTTTGCACACATAACCATGCAACCAGGCACACATTCTTGAGACAACACATGTAACACGCCACAGCAGATTTCTAACTCAGGCATGGCCCAACACACATTATTAAAAACACATAAGGCCTAATTACGAGTACAGCGATCCACAGGACCGCCATACTCGTGGTGTCGGTCCGACCACCGCCACACTGGTGGTCCACCCGCCGTATTAGGAATGTGACAGTCGGACCACCACGAGACTGGCGATTCTGCCGCGTTCAAGGATCTCGCTGCGCCAGCAGTCTGGAAATGGGCAGGAATATGCTGGTGGTGCAGCTGTGACACTGTTGAGCATATTCCGACTTTCATTTCCACCGCCCTTTTCATTGCGGTGAGCCTGCCATGAAAAGGGTGGCAGACATGAAAGTAAGGAGACCCTAACAGGGCGCCAGTCCACTCCTGGGCATGGGGGTGCATGCAGGGGGGCAAATGTTGTTCCCCCCTTGAATTGCAACCCCGTTCCTGCACGGCGTGGCATGCACGGCATGGTGCATGCCACACCAGGCAGGAAAGTGCAGTCGGTGCTCTCACAGCAGCAGTCTGCATGTTAGGCTCTCCTATGAGCCTAACATACCACCGCTGTGAGATTGCTGCAGCACCACCTGCCCGACCTAGATTCAACTCTGAATCCAGCGGGCGCGCGCACCATGGCCTTGGCGGTCCTCCTGCAGACAGACCGGTGGCGGTGCTGCAGGAGGACTGCCAAAGTCGCAATAAGGTCCCATAGTCAAAGATGCACATGCCTTAAATAGACAACTAGACAAACTGGTGTAGACACACAGCAGGGTGCACTTTCAAAACAAACACAGTTTTATTATACACTCAGAACATCCAAACATACCTTACTAACATAAAAAGAGGCACATAAAAACACAGATCTCATATGTGCACATTCTTACACACATGCATACTACCTACACAGTCAATATGAGACATTACTTTCATGCAGCCCACTCAACCATAGAAACGTCAGACACATGCTACACATACACATGCCAACACAATATTTCTCTATCAGAATTCAAGTTTCCTCATTCCATGTGTGAATAGTTCATTCATACCAAGGTAATTTTTCTTTTCATTCTGTCAATTGTAATTTTAATATTTCTAACAGGACAAATAGGATGTGTACCAGAATGGCAAAAATAATTTCTGGTCTGTATCTGATACACACACACAACCTTGTACAGCCATATATGTTAAACGTATATGCTTGTCAGCCATAAACACACAGGCACAAATACTAAGCTAACACATTTCCTACAAATACAACCAACCATGTGACCTACACTCACTGTCGGACACATATTAAACACATATACACACAGAGTCAGACAATCAATCAATCAATCAGAACATTTGTAAAGCGCACTACTCACCCGTGAGGGTCTCAAGGCGCTGGGGGGGTGGAGGGGGGAGGGGTGCTGCTACTGCTCGAACAGCCAGGTCTTGAGTAGCCTCCTGAAGGTTAGCAGGTCCTGGGTCTGCCGTAGGAGGATGGGGAGGGTGTTCCAGGTCTTGGCGGCGAGGTGGGAGAACAATCTGCCACCGGTGGTCGCTCTTCGGATGCGGGGGACGGAGGTGAGGGCGAGGTTGGCTGAGGGGAGCTGGCGGTTCGGGGCGTAGAAGGTGAGTCGTCTGTTGAGGTATGCCGGTCGGGTGTTGTGGAGTGCCTTGTGTGCGTGGGTGAGGAGCTTGAAGGTGATCCTCTTGTTGACGGGGAGCCAGTGCCGGTCTCTCAGGTGGGGTGAGATGTGGCTGTGGCGTGGGACGTCGAGGATCAGGCGTGCCGAGGCGTTCTGTATACGTTGCAGTCATTTCAGGAGTTTGGCCGAGGCTCCCGCGTAGAGGGCGTTTCTGTAGTCCAGCCTGCTGCTGACGAGGGCCTGGGTGACCGTTCTTCTTGTTTCGGTGGGGATTCATCTGTAGATCTTGCGGAGCATGCGGAGGGTGTTGAAGCAGGAGGATGAGATGGCGTTGACTTGCTTGGTCATGGAGAGTGTTGAGTCGAGGATAAACCCCAGGTTGCGTGCGTGGTCGGTGGGTGTCGGTGCTGCTCCCAGTGTGGTGGGCCACCAGGAGTCATCCCAGGCTGAGGGGGTAGAGCCGAGGATGAGGACCTCCGTTTTGTCTGAGTTCAGCTTCAGTCGGCTGTTCTTCATCCACTCCGCGACGGCCTTCATTCCTTCGTGGAGGTTGGTTTTGGCGGTGAGGGGGTCCTTGGTGAGGGAGAAGATCAGCTGGGTGTCGTCAGCGTAAGAGATGATGTTGAGGTCGTGCAGTCGGGGACGTGGGCGAGCAGTGCCATGTAGACGTTGAACAATGTCGGGCTGAGGGATGATCCTTGGGGTACGCCGCAGATGATCTTGGAGGCTTCGGAGCGGAATGGGGGAGGCGGACGCTCTGGGTTCTGCCAGAGAGGAAGGAGGTGGTCCATTCCAGGGCCTTGTCTCGGATCCCTGCGTTGTGGAGGCGTGTGCGTAGGGTGCGGTGGCATACAGTGTCGAAGGCGGCTGAGAGGTCCAGGAGGATGAGGGCTGCAGTTTCACCGTTGTCCAGCAGGGCCCTGATGTCATCGGTGGCAGCGATGAGGGCAGTTTCGGTACTGTGGTTGCTGCGGAACCCAGACTGGGACGGGTCAAGGATGTTGTTCTCCTCGAGGTAGCGGGACAGATGTCCGTTGACGATCTTCTCGATGACCTTCGCCGGGGACGGGAGCAGGGAGAACGTCCGGCCCATCTCCCTGCTCCGGAAGTTCTTGAGGTCTCTCGGGTCCGCCTTGGGTTTCTTGAGTAAGGCGTTGATCTCGGCGTGCTTCCAGCTCTCCGGGAAGGTCGCGGTCTCGAAGGAGATGTTGATGACCTTGCGGAGATGGGGTGCGATGGTGGCGCTGGCTTTGTTGAAGATGTGGTGCTGGCATGGGTCTGACGGAGAGCCGGAGTGGATGGTGTTCATGATTTTGATGGTGTCGTCGTCGTTCACGTTGGCCCAGGCGAGCAGGGGGTCAAAGTGGATGGTGGGCGGCGGGACTGAGGTGTCGGAGGCTGCCGGGGCGGTCTGGTTGTTGAAGCTGTTGTGGATGTCTGCGATCTTGTGATGGAAGAAGGTGGCTAGGGAGTCGCACAGGTCTTGCGATGGTGGGATGTCGTTGGTGTTGGAGCTGGGGTTGGAGAGTTCCTTCACGATGTTGAAGAGCTCTTTGCTGTTGTGTGCGTTGTTGTTGAGGCGGTCTTTGAAGGAGGTCCTTTTGGCGGATCTGATGAGGTGATGGTGTCTGCAGATGGCGTTCTTGTGGGCCGCATAGCTGTCCGGTGTCTGTTCGCGGTGCCATTTCTTCTCTAGTTTCCGGCAGGTTTGCTTGGAGGCCTGGAGGTCCGCGGTGAACCAGCTGGCTTTCTTGTTGGTGCGTCTGTTGGAGGGTTTCTTGATCGGGGCGAGAGTGTTGGCGCAGTTGTCGATCCATCGCCTGAGGTTGCGGGCGGCGGTGTCGGTGGCGTCGGCGGGTGGGCTTCGGGCGAGGGTGGTGTTTAGCTGGTCTTTGGTGACTTTGCTCCAGCTGCGGTGGGGGATCTGTTGAGTGCGGTGGTGCGTGGTGGGTTTCCGGAAGGTGAAGTGGATGCAGCGATGGTCGGTCCAGTGGAGTTCGGTGGTGTGGCTGAAGGTGACGTGGGAGCTTGCGGAGAAGATGGGGTCAAGCGTGTGGCCGGCGGAGTGGGTGGGCGTTGTGACGAGCTGTCTGAGTCCGAGGTTGTCAATCAGGGCGGTGGAGTTGATGTCATTGTTGTTCTCGAGGTGGAAGTTCAGGTCTCCGAGGAGGATGTAGTCTGTGGAGGCCAGGGCGTGCGTGCTGACGAAGTCGGCGATGGAGTCGCTGAACTGGGGCCGGTGACCGGGGGGTCTGTAGACACAAAAACAAAAAGGAAATACTTACATCAGGGCTGTAGCCGGGACTATAGGTTTTGTGCAGCATGGCCCCAAGTAATGGTATTAGTATGAAAGATGGGTCTAGTGGTCTAGCTATTTCCAGAAAATCCAGGAAAAATCGTGCAATATAGTGATATATCCAAGCACGGGATGCATTTTTTATGATGAGTGTACTCTTCCTTAAATGTGTGACAGATGGTGTATTTAACTGCCCACTCCATGTATTTTGGAAAGGCAGGGGAAAGAGAAAGGCAGAGGCTGTTTATTAGTACATTGAAATGTTGATAGCAGCGGGTCTGTACCAGTTTATATAGGCTTCTGCTGCTCTATTGTCTTCAATGGAACTCTCAACATTCCAATGTTCTAATAATAGTTGTTGTTTCCTAATTCTATGGTATTCAGCTGAACTTTAGATTGCTGAAAGACTGAATAATTTCTGCCCACATTCAAAAACTGACTAGCGGGTGTAAAGACCGTTGTATAAGAAATATTAATCATATCAACATTCTTTTTTAGGACGCTGATAGAAAGAAGTCTATTGCTCTGATTACCATATGAATTCTGACATTTACAGCAGCTACTGTTACAGCACATATTGGAATTCCGAATTTGCTCTCTTTACTGAATACCCCACAATTTCTCAGGTAAATGTAGACAGGTCAAACCTGCTGAAATTTACCAGGAGAAAATGCCATTAAATGCTGATACATGCATGATTGTGTCCTATAAGCATCGCATTCCTGCGTATCTGCCCCAAATTAGAAAACTAGACTTGAACATGCATGGTTCAACAACATTTTGCCTTGTTGTCCACATCTCAAAATGAGATTCTGTAAGCCTGATTTGTTCACAAAGATGTGTGAATTGTAAACGTCTGTGAAGAGATTTGCTGTTTGCTGCTATGGGATTCTCTCTGATTTCCATAAATAGTGGACTATCTTTGCACATGGCCATGATCTCTGGAAGACATTTTTTAGCAGAAAATTTAAAAAGAACTACATGATGGAACATTTTTGACATTGTCTAACTCTGCTTTTATTTTAAAAGTGTTAGAAAATTTGAGAAATTAGTCAAACAATACTTTTGGCTGCAAGCAAGACTGTAATTACCAGTGTTAAAACAAATGTATAAAGGAAAATATAGCCCTGATCTCACGAGGACCACAGATTTCATTGTGGACACAATCTCCTTTCCTGTGGTCCAGGCCATGCCATAGGGAAGGGAAATAATAAAGGAGTCAGGGAAATGATGACCTCATGGCAGATACCAACGAATCCATGGTGTGTTGATATGGTATTTAAATTAGGTTGCACTATCCCTAACGGCGCCGGCCTCGCATACACGCACACTGCACAACAACTGGCGACGAGGGTGGGATCCACCCGCTGCTCTGCCACGTACCGGAGGTGTCTCCTGCTTCTACTGCCCGGTGTGGGGCCGCACAGTTCCCCCCCCCCGCTTTGTGCCTTACAGACAGGCAGCCCGCCGGCCTTTTCCATGCAATGCGGTCTTGTAGTCTCGATCATTGCTCCCTGAGGCTCACTGCTCACTCTGCACACGTGAGTGGTGCACTCTGCTGCCACCTGCTGGTGCACTTGATTTTGGCCGCAAAGAGGACGCTGCTGCTGTTGGCAGGCCTCACGGTGTTTTACACTGTGCAGGCCCACCTGCTGCTGGCTCCGTGCTTGACCCGACAAAGAGGGCTTCACGCAGTATGAACCAGTCTCTGCAGTTTTGAGGTGGTAAGCCATGATGACATCAATTCCAGTGCCCTATTCATCTACAGTGATCTGCCTGTATGACCTTTTGCCCTGTGTGAATGCTTAGTGGGAAACCTCCCCTGTGCATGAGCCATCCACATCTGTTCCGGAGAAAAGGGCAGTGAGGTTTTGATGGCACATTGGAGACCCCTGTGGCATAGACATTGCCTTCTGCACAGCAAAACAGCTTCTACTGTGGTGGTTTGAACTCTACACTGGAGAGCATGTGCTGTTGATCAGTGATTGAACCACTCCAGTAACCTACAGAAAGCGCCATGTCAGGTATACCACCCCTAGAGCCCTTCCTAGTCAATGGCCCTCAAGCTGTGAAGTGGAAAGAATGAGTAGAGTATCTTGAAACCTACTTTGCAGCTGTGGCATTAGAAGACGTTCGACAACGCCCCATGGTTATGCACCTGGGAACTGCAGCCATCCACAAGCTGGGAAAATCTGTTGTAGAAGACGTTCACATATGACACACTGAAATGTGCACTAATGGCCTATTTTGAAACACTCGCAAACCCTCACTATGAGCGTTTCCTACTACGCCAAGCCAGACAACTAACTGACAAGTCAGTGGATGCTTTCTATTCACGCCTGAGAGATCTTGCCCGCACGTGCACGCAACCAGATGAAAACAATGAAATCCGTGCCCAGTTCATCCAGGGGTGTTCATCTGTAAAGTTGAGAGAAAACATCCTTCAGGTCCCAGGAATGCCCATAGTGGACATGCTGATGATGGGTAGGTCGAAAGAGTTATTCAAGGTGCGAGCAGCACACATCGAAGCAGCACAATGCCAAGTCAAGACGGAACCCGCCACCGCAGTTGGTACAAGAACCCCTTAAAAACGGAAAGCACATGTCAAGCATGGTCCTGCGCTTAAAACATGATATGGATGTGGAGGTTCATATCTACACCAAAGACCCTGTCCAGCACAAGGAAAGAGATGCTCCACATGCAACAAACTGAACCATTTTGCAAAAGTATGTCGCTCATCAACGCCTCAGAGGGGTCAGAACACAAAACCAATCAACACTTTGCAGGCATCGCACGTCCCAGAAGACAAGAGAGACATGGATGATGATGATATCGAAGGGGCAGTCCACGTCATTCATGCCATGCAGCCAGAGAGATACCCTCTGAAACATATCCCGAAGTGTAACATGCTTCTCGGTGGTGACAGGAGCATCCATCAACATTATGGCGCAATCAGTCATGCAGACACTCCCAGTTCAACCTGCTTTGCTCCCCACCACTACACAGGAGTTTGCAAATATATCTACGACTCCACTCCCACTGGCTAAACTGAGATTGCCCATGAATCTCACTCCACTCGTACCAAAGTGTATGTTACCAAAGGAGGCTCAGGAATGTTGCTAAGCTGTTGCACGGCGGAGCGTTCTCAGCTTGTTGCTTTCACCTTTAGTGTACATCAAGAAAGCGTGGATGACCTGGTAAATTAATTTGTACCTCTGTTTGAAGGCATAGGGTGTCTTAAAGACTGTCTGATACACCTCCATGTTGATGACTCGATCCAGCCTGTGTCCTTAAAACACCACAGAGTAGCTTTCCACCTGAGATCCAAAGTAGAGGAAGAACTGATCAAATTAGAGCAGGTTGGCATCATTGAGAGGGTCGATGGACCAATGCTGTGGATGTCCCTGATTGCTGTAGCGCGCAAACCCAAACAGCCAGTGGCAGTTCGGATATGTGTTGACATGCGCCTACCCAATCTAACCATTAAGTGAGAGCATCATCTGATGCTGACTGTCGACGACATCATGGCAGAAGTAAGTGGCTCCATGTAGTTCTCCAAGATGGATTTGCGGGCCGCATACCACCAGCTGATGCTGGATCCCGATTCTCGGGCCAGGATGAGGTACTAGCTGATCCAGTAAAAGCCCAGGACATTCAAGCAGCACCACCACCCACCACTGTCACAGGAGTGACAAATTTCCTTGGTATGGTTACATACTGTGGCTGATTCATTCGAAACCTGACAGACCTCACTGCCCCGTTGAGAGAACTAACAAAGACCAACGCGATCTGGAACTGGGGACGTGGGCAGGAAAAGGCTTTCCAAACAACCAAGCTAGCGCTGTCAGCTGTCACCACTTTGGTGTACTTCAATACTGCCTGTGAGTCAGAACTGTCGGTGGATACAAGTCCCATTGGCCTCGGTCCCCTGTTGTCCCAAAAAGAAAACAACCGGAAATGGGCTCCAGTGGCTTACGCCAGCTGTGCGCTGACAGAGACTGAACAATGCTATTCGAAAATCGAAAAGGAGGCCATTGCTGAGCACTGGGGCTGCCGTCATTTCCACTTGTATCTATATGGCCAGCCTTCTGTTGTTCATTCTGATCACAAACTCCTCATTTCCCTATTCGGGGGACCATCCTCATAACCCCTGGCGAAGATCGAAAAATCGATCTGACAACTACAAGAGTATAGTTTCACGGTTGTCTACCGCCCTGGGACTCAAGACATGCCCAACCGGCCACCAAAAGTGAAGAGTTGGATGTGGAAGAAGTGGATGTGTATGTACGGCTGGTTTTAGAATGTTCCCGTCCACTTCCCATCTCACTAGCTGAGGTCGTCAAGACCATGGCCACCGATGAATGTCTCTAGTTGGCCACCTCCTCTGGTTTCAGGGCAATGGAGCACCTTACTCTGCAAGACCCCCTATCGGATTGAAGAAGTAAGACTGACGTTAGCCTCCCTATGCAATGTTTGCTCCGAACTGGTAGTGTCCCCTGATGGCTGTCTCCTGAGAGGCTCCTGTCTAATAGTTCCCAGAACTCTACAGCAGACCTCGCTCACCTGGCTCATCAAGGGATTGTCAAGACGAAAGTCTGCTTGAGGTGCAAAGTTTGGTTTCCTAGCCTTGATAATCTCGCCAAAACTAACAATTTGCCAGTGCTCCCTATGACAAGCCACCGGACCGGCGGAACCACCCGCACCGATCATCACTGAGAACATCCCGCCATTTCCCTGGCAGAGGGCCAGCACAGATTTTGGCAGTCTCCCAGATGGTAGACACATGTTAGTAGTCAAAGATGACTTTCCAAAATATCCAGAGATTGAAATCATGGACTCAACAACTGCAACTCAGACAGTACCTCATTTAAAAAAAATCATGGCAACTCACGGGATCCTTAAAGAAATTCACACTGACAATGGCCCTCCATTCTCGAGTCAGAAGTTCGCAGAGTACTTACGGTCCTGTGGTGTTCAACATTGGAAAATCACGTCCCGCTGGCCACAATCCAATTGAGGAGCGGAGCATTTTATGCGTACTCTAAACAAGCTGCTCTGCATCGCAGTGACCAATGGACAAAACATGGAGTGTGCTTTATATGCTTTTCTCAGGGAGTATTACCTGACACCGCACACAACTAATTAAGTCAGTCCCAGCACATGGTGTTTGAACCGTCCCGTGGGTGATATCATTCCATTAATCAATGGGTCATCAGCAATACAAAAGCAAATCGTGGACATGCTGCAACGGTGGCAGAAACCGAATGGCCAAGGTACGCAGAGCCAGACGCAGTTCCATCACGGTTGGATATCTGGTGATGGTGAAGAATAGATACCCCCAGAGCAAGTTCATGCTCCCTTTTGAAATTGATCCGTGGGCGGTGCAGTCAGTAAAAGGAACAATGTTCACTGCACAGAGGTCTGGAGAGACAATCACCAGGAACATATCTTTATTTAAGCGTTATCACGCTCTGGTCAGTGGGTCTGGGGAGGATATCTCTACCACCACAGAGCAGAGGCGCAAAAGAATGAAGACATGTCACCAACCCGATATCCTGCAGCCCTTGAGTCAGTTGTGCCTGTGCCCGTGGCCTCTGAAGCTGGGAGTCATTTTTTCTCTGAATAAAATCCCGATGTGCCATCTGATTTCAGCACGTCCCCATCACAGGTGGGGCAAGGTGAGAGGAGAGAAGAAGCGACTCGCCATGGGGCAGAGAGATATCATCTCCGACCACACCCAGTGAGATCTTCTCGGCTGAGAGATTTCTTGCTGCACTGATCTATTGTTGTGTTTTTCTCTCTCTCTCTTTTTTTTCTCTCTCTCGCTATCTCTCTCTCTATCTCTAGCTCTCCCATGTTCCCCTGACTTTCATCCCTGAAAAGACGTTCACCAGGTGTTTGTGACTGTTTTTGTTTTCACTGTTTTGCTTTCAATTTGGGATAAAGGAGGAATGTTATGTCTAGGTCGTGGGTGAGCCCACCATGTAACCGATGGGAGAGGTGATCCCATGATTCACCCTCCAATCACCTTCCTCATGGTCCAGGCCATGACATAGGGATGGTAAATAATAAAGGAGCCAGGGGAATGAAGACCTCTTGGCAGATACCAACGATTCCATGGTGTGTCGGTGTGGTATTTATATTCAGCCGCAGTATCCCTAATGGTGCCGGCCTCACATACATGCACACCACACAACACTATTCACACCCAAAACAGGACGTGTACAAATAAGGGTGTTTGCTCCAATGATTTGTGGAAGACTAAACCTGCCACAAATTGTTAGAGGAAAAGGCGAACACGTGCTGTTTTCACACCTTAAAATTATTGTGAATCATATGCATAGTTGTACAGTATTCTCCATTCTTAGGCGTCAAACTCATAAACTGCCGTTAGTTGCACATATGTTAATGTTGCAAACTCTGTGCATTTATAAAATAGAGTGCATAATTTTCACCAATTGTTTTGCATTTTGCAGCCATTATCAAATCCTAAATAGGCAGCACATATACTCCTATACAAACAGTGCCAAACTGACAATTCACCTTTAAGTATTATAGAACGTAAGCAGCCATTCCATTTTGTAATCCTTAATTTGTGTGGCAATTAGTTTTTTCAAGGCTATTTTTTGGCTAAAAATTCCATTTTGCTGAGGTTTTTTCCACATGCACAACTTTTTTATTTTTTATTTTCCTTAACTATACTTTTTTATTTGATTTATGAGCCCTTTCTCTGTTTTTTTTCCTTTGGGTGTTAACTCTTTGCAGCCTAACTATTATGGGCATTGTACACATCTAAGTGCCGCTCAGTGCAGTGCAAGTCTATGCATAGAATGTTAGGGTTGTCATTGTCCAGGGAGAAGTTGTTGCATTTGTGCTCCGTTTGGCAAATGATTTTTAGGCCTGGGCGAAATTTAAATTACCACGGGTGTTATTTTGGAATTTCGTATTCTATTTTTTATATGAAATTCTCAAAAGTACGTCACTTTGACACATTGCGTAGTTACACACAGAAACAACAGGAGGCAAACAGCTGTTTGCAGTGCTTTTTTTTGCAATTTTTTCACACAAAATCCAGTCTCACGTCAAACATTAATCTGAGATCGCATTTCACGCTAAAATATAATGCTACTTGGCACATTTGCATTCTTTGGAATTTCACATAATTTGGTTGAAATTTAACATTATTATGCAAAAGCAGATTACCCTGGTGATTACAGACGCTTCGATGTACGGCTTGCCAGAGACTGAGTGGAAAAAACGAAGGGGCATATTAGCAATAGATGGCGATAAATATCGCAATGCGCGCTTAGCGCTTTTTTATTTATTGCCGTCTATCGCTGGAATTTTTCGCCCGGTTAACGCGTAATTAACAACGCGTATCACCGAGGCGATAAAAATTCCAGCGATAGAGGGGATATCGCCGTTTTCCATGGAACAACGCTGGTTTTCCAGCGATGTTCCATGGAAAACGGCGATATCCTTGATGATAGGGCCTGTGGTCTTAGCCACACAATCCACCCCCCATGTAAGGTATGCCTTAGTCTGGAATTTAACAGATGTTAAATTCCAGCATTAAGGCCCAGTTAGCGCGAAACAAATCAGCGCTAAACCGTACGGGGCTTCGTTGTAAATACAGCGAAGCACCGTTACTGATATTTTATGATGTAGTTGTGAGGGGCATGCCTACCTTGCATCTCATTAGCGATGCGAGGCGATAGGGAACCGGGCGTTAAGGCAAGGAAACACGCGCTAGCGTGTCCTTGCTAATAGTGCGATGCCATTATCGCCGCATTTCGGCCGAAAACGGCCGCTAATGCGGCGATAATGGGCTTGATAATATGCCCACAAGGGGCATATTAGCAATAGACGGCGATAAATATCGCAAAGCGCGCTTAGCGCTTTTTTATTTATTGCCGTCTATCGCTGGAATTTTTCGCCCGGTTAACGCGTAATTAACAACGCGTATCACCGAGGCGATAAAAATTCCAGCGATAGAGGGGATATCGCCGTTTTCCATGGAACAACGCTGGTTTTCCAGCGATGTTCCATGGAAAACGGCGATATCCTTGATGATAGGGCCTGAGGTCTTAGCCACACAATCCACCCCCATGTAAGGTATGCCTTAGTCTGGAATTTAACAGACGTTAAAATCCAGCGTTAAGGCCCAGTTAGCGCGAAAAAATCAGCGCTTAAACCGGACGGGGCTTCGTTGTAAATACAGCGAAGCACCGTTACTGATATTTTATGATGTAGTTGTGAGGGGCACGCCTACCTTGCATCTCATTAGTGATGCGAGGTGAGGCGATAGGGAACCGGGCGTTAAGGCAAGGAAACACGCGCTAGCGGGTCCTTGCTAATAGTGCGATGCCATTATCGCCCCATTTTGGCCGAAAGCGGCCGCTAATGCAGCGATAATGGGCTTGATAATATGCCCCCAAGATTTAAGTTCACGTTCAACGTCTTCATACATGATCATAACATTAGCATTGGTGGCAAGTGCTCAGTCCAGTGAAAACTACACGTCACATATTTTTGGAGCTGAAATACACATTTGACCAATTTATTCTCCTTTAACGACCTGGATGTTACGGCTGTTTGGCTATCAGTTCCAAACTTTGTACCAGAGAAGACACTTGGCCTTTTGTTCTTTCCCTGGGGGCGTTACTGTACTGGTGAAAGTAAGCCTCAAAAGAGAAACAATGTAATCCAGCAAAAGGTTCAGAGCCTTCTGACAGAAGCAGCAAGGCAGGGGAGTGAGGTGCAGGTGTCTGCTTGCCGGTGTGCACAAGGAACTGAAACCCAATCGGTTTTATCCTCTGTTGTTATATTCCCGAGTTCAGCCCATGTTGCAAAGCAGCTTATTTCTTACATTGCCCTAGAAAATAAAATTTCAGCTGTGAACTTTTTCACACATTTGCATGCACGACAATGTTGGATTAGTTTCTCTGAAACTACTTTGTTTACACATCCAGCTTCAGACAACATTATAATGACGCCTTGATCATCATGTACTAGGCCTCTCTACGCACTGGGTAAAAAGTCATCCTATCTTCATCCTCGAGGTGACAATGCTATCTACATATCCATAACATCACTAATCTAACACTCACATCACGAGGCCGCCTTTCATTATAAATAATAGGCATCCCGATAGATTGGTATAGGAGGTACTTCCGCTCACACTGAGGGTCCGTGCATGCTGAGAATCCACCACACACCGGTCTGACATTCCGTGAGGGGTGTCCAATTCGAGACCAAGACGGGGTCCTTCACCATATCCCATCAGGTAATGGGGTTGGAGCATCCCTTGGGGGAATTCTTGGCTCTACACTTACACACACTCTAGGTACAGTAGGGTTCGCATAGTAAGAGTACGCTAGATTACTGCCTTGTTTATATGCCTGCATATACACCTGTTTAACACCATGGTAGAACTATATCTACTATTTAAGTTGCTGGTGCTTGTAATCACGTTTATCTGCTTCTGTCTACTAATCATTGCAGCACACGTATTTTTATAAAAGAATAACGTTGGTTCAATAAATATTATTGAAAAGGTCCCACTGTGTATTCTCAGTATATTTTGCTGAGAATAAGTGAGTACGAGTGACTGAGCGAAAGGCTCTGTACTGTTTACATGATTCCTGAGGAATCAGGGTTGTCATGTTCAGTGGCTGCCAGAAACTATTTGCTCCCTGGTAGGTTAGGGGGGCTTACGGTGGCACTGTGAGCTAGTTGATCTGTAGGCTAACATATCCTGCGGGGGTGTCTGGAATCAGTCTTGACACCAACGTTGGTTAGGCAATTATTGAATGGTCAATTCTGAGTAGTTCAGTCGTGCTTTCTCAGAGACCCCTACTCACATTTTTACCCGGAGATGTCCATAGTGGGAAGAGAAACAAATCTGAGTAGGCATACCCTATGTATTGGCTGTAGGTTAAATCAAGCTTGGAGGTTCAGAAGGTGCAAGCAATATCTCTATAACAGCTTGTGTAAATACTACTGCTCTAACAAAGACCGAACAAATAGATGAGGACATTGGAGAACAATTATTTGGATTAAATATTTCAGAAAATTGCAGACAGGCAGTTACCATGAAATTATTACAACATGGCCTCCCGGTGATGAGTGGAGATGTTACCTTCGTGGTTGAGGCACACAAAGCATTCAGAACAGAGGTATTCTATTCTTGGGTTAAATTCCCACCTGCAGATGCACACACAAGGTTTTTTCATGAATACATTGAAGATGAACCACCTGATGAGTATTTTCCATACGTGGAAATAGAAGTCCCATTAAATTACCAAGAGCACATTAATTGGTTTAAAGGCACCCTACCTCATACAACAGAACATGTGCGACTCGGTCCACTCAGTAGAGAAGGAGCGACTTGGCCAGTCTTAGCATCATACACACTGCATCCAGACATTGCAGCCCTAACATCAGCAGGAATGCCCAAACTTTACAAAGATTTAGTAAAAAAGTACAGGAATCTGACACAATATGTAATGAGAACATTAACAGTCAAACCTATGGGGGCTTCTCAGGTTACACAACCACACATGGCTACTTCGGGTATTAGCCCGCAAACACAAAATGCGATTATGGGAAAGGTTCCCACCAGCCGGGAACAAATCCCGCTCTGGAAAGCACAAAAAGCAGCACATCTTGAAGCAGTCTTTCCCCATACGGACCCACTGGAAAAACACAGAATTCTGACAATTTGCTTGCAGATGGCTCCCCAGTTAGAGGATTGCGCCACTTGGGGTACAGTCTTCGCTACTGTATATACCAGAACGCATGGTACTCCTTCGATAGCAGTCATACCAGATGTTCTGAAACAGATTCAGAATGACTATGGGGCACAGCCTGCCTTAGATCTGGGAATAAAACTGATGGGCAATTTTGCCCCGGTATCTAACATTGTGTTGAGTAACATAAAAGGGGAGGCAGCAGTGGTGACTATACGCCAACGCCTGAGGGAATTTACTCCCGCACAGAAGGAGCGCAAATTACTACCTAAGATTATCAAAGAAGTATATGCCTCCTTAGGCAGAGATAATCTGGGAGCCAAACATGGGAAACCAATAGTTAAGAGTAGTTCTGAAAAGGATAACTCTAAGCAAGCACCCGATTCTTCAAAGAAGAAATGGGATAATAAAAAAATAAACTAAACAAAACACAGTCACAGAGTGGGTCTCCTCAACAGGAACACACTGAACGGCGATATAATTTGTGCAACCGTGACAATATTTGAAAACCTGATAGGTATTAGGATACTGATCCACGTTCCTCTCGTTCCTTTCAGGATCAATCCGAAAAATGGTCGGAGAGAGACGGACGGTCAGAGCACAGATCGGAAGAGCCAATCAAGCCAAAAAGGGAGACGTATCGCACTTCGGATTACATCATTAAACAGGAAGATAAACAAAAGTTTACAAACCCTCAATTTAAAAAGAAAAAAGTAGCTGGGCTTAAAATCAGAAATGCTCAGGCTACTGAGGACTCTGCTTCTGATCGGGGAATATAGCAGTGACGATGCTGGACAGCGTGGCTGAATTCATCATAGCTCGCCAGTACCTGATGGACTTTCTGGGGGTAGTAGCGCTGAGTGAGCATATCACGGTGGAAACACCCGATACAAGGGTAAGAAGTGGCCCACATTGTTTATACGAAATAACACTCCAAATGGAGGGGGTCATACCCAGGAGAGTGAAGGGTCTCTTTTGGGAGAACCTGACCTATGGTTACGCCATTCTTGTGGCCGAAAAGGATTGGCCACCTTAGTGCGTAATGGATTGCCCAATGGGAGAAGAAGTTATTTTACCTGCTTTTTCCTACCTCGTAACGGAATCAGTTAAAAATTCATATGCACAGAAGTGGGCGTTAGTGTTAGCTCCTGCACTTTACTGCAATCATTTTGGGTGGGATGGTGAGTCATCTCATCATGAAATCCCATTAAAATCAATTCCTCTACCCGATTAAACATGAAGCAAAGAAACAAGTTAGGAAGATCTTAGATCAACTTGAGTATCAGGGTGTAATAGAAAATTGCACCTCACCTATGAATAATCCTTTGTTTCCCATAATGAAACCCATAATTCATATCATCTAGTCTTGGATTACAGACATTTAAACGCATCCACACGCACATTTGCAGTACGGAATGCACACAGAGCAGCACTAATAAATAACTTAATGCGGAAGAAATACAAAACAACACTAGACATCTCAAATAGTTTTTTCTGTCAAAACATAGGACCTGGAAGCAGATATTTGACTGCATTTTCGGTGCTAGACTCTCACTGCCAATTTTGTCGATTACCCCAGGGCTATAAGAACAGCCCAGGGTTGTTTTCAGCCAGTATAACAGAGTTACTTCAAAATTTTGATAAGGAGGCATTGTCCTATGTAGATGATATCTATCTGACGGACAATGAATTAATGGAACACTTGGCCAGAGTGAAGCACATAATTCTTGGGTTTGCTCACTTGGGTTTCAAATTCAATTTCAAAAAATCAAAAATTGCCCACCTCATTGTCCTATTTTTAGGGTACGAGCTGTCAAGTGAAGGCAAAAGCCTGGCAACACATTTTTTAGAAAAATATGCACTACTCCAAACTCCGACAACATTAAAAAAACTACAATGCATTTTAGGATTCTTGAATTTTGGCAGCACATACATTTTGGATTACGCAGAAAGGGTGAAATCTTTCTACGACTTAATTAGACCAGATTTGTCAGCGCAACATTGGACACAGGAACACACTGATATTTTACTTTCCATACAAGCTGCGTGCTAGCTTCAAGGCATTTACGCACATGTGTTAGCACAACTAACCTGGTGATCCGCATAGTCGCTGGACCAACCAGGTACACCTACATTAATGTTAATGAAGGCAATACAGTACCTACTGCATACAAATCATATTTGTACACGAATGCTGAAATGGGTTATGCACCAACTGAAAAAATACTCACAGCAGTACAGACTGCTGTAGTGAGAGAGAGAGAGCGCTAGCCCAGGGGAAATGTATAATTGTCATAACCCCAGTACGAACCTTGGAGGCTGTTACAAAAGCAAGCATTCCGAATGCCAAAGCACTGCATCCACAATGGATTCAATGGGCTAACTCTCTCACTGCAATGGATGTAGATTACAGATTTGATTCTACATTACAAACACAAACATTCCTGCAATACGAACAAGAATATCCTCTGCCCAATGAGATAATGCTTCTAGATCGATATGAATGTATCATTTATACCGATGGATCTGCTCAGCCAGCCGTAGGCATGCACAATTGTAAAAGGGCGCATGAAGGATGGAAAGTTTCTTCCTGGAAAAACACACACACAGTCTCTAGGAGACTGTACGGTGCTGCTGGCGGAACTAAAAGCCCTAATACTGGTGCTACAAAATACGGATCACAAATTCCCCACACTCATTCTGTGTGATTCATTTTACTGCGTCCAGTCCTATAATTAAAATTTACATTATTGGAGCCAGAATGGATTTAGGGTTTCCAAAGGTTGCACAGTAAAGCACAAGATGCTTTGGGCCCAAGTAGCGAAGCTGAAAGAAGGTCTGCCACGGGCTCATGTTATTAATACATTGAGTCATCAACGTGTTGGCGCTCACGTTTAAGGGAATTCAGTGGTGTATGAAGCCACCAAGGCAACAGTTTGTACTGCTGCCGTTGCTGCAATAACACGCTCTAGCACGAGAATAGATGGAGCAACTATGATAGCTGTCAATGCCCCATACTACAACTCAGGACTGATGAAAGGATTTCCACTCAAGTACTCCTACAAGTTAGATGGGCAAAACATTCTGTATGCTCAAATTCCAGGAGTGTGGGATAGAGTAATACCAAACACTGATCGCAGATTGGGATTAATACTAGCTGCACATGAGGGTCTGGGTTCAGCTCATGCAGGGATTACTGCTACAGTTTCACTGCTAAAGCAGCGCTATTGGTGGCCAGGTCTTACGAAATAGACCAAGGACTTTGTCCTCAAATGTGACATCTGCCAGCAGATGAAGGGTTCCACCGTAGCACGTCCACCACAAACGCCTTTATTGATCTCAGACAAACCTCTTGCACGTGTCTATTTGGACCACTGCTGCCCCTTACACTCTGATGGGGCTTAAAAGTACATCTTGGTGGCAGTGGATTTATGCTCTAGATTCCTGTGGGTTTGGCCCCAGCGCTTGACTGACATTCAAACTGTTATAAAGGATTTACGAGTCTTTATCGGGACATATGCAATTGGCACACTACATTCCAACCAGGGCCCGGAGTTTAGCTCTCGGGCTTAAAAATAAGCCATGGGAAGTTTGGGTGTGGCCTTGTGGGACTCCTCCCTCTATCACCCTCAGGGAAATTTGGTAGTCGAGAGGAAAAAATGTGACTTAAATCAGTCCTTAAC
Source organism: Calotriton arnoldi (assembly GCA_963921515.1). NCBI lineage: Eukaryota > Metazoa > Chordata > Amphibia > Caudata > Salamandridae > Calotriton > Calotriton arnoldi. Next base: position 1,899,897 of record CAWUFW010002035.1, on the reverse strand, counting down.
AGCAAGGGTATTAGGTTTGGGTGGTAGTTGGGTCAATCACCTATATGAGGTCCAGAGGGCACTTAACATGTCAAGAAAATCCCTGGGGGGTCGTACACCTTATGAGCTCCTGTTCGGGGTAAGAATGTGGGTACCCGACCTCAATAGTGTCAGCACAGTGGTGGCTGAATCACCATTTGACCTCAATGATCGTTTGGATGTTTTACAGGACCTAAAAGAATACAGAGCTTCACAAAGCAACGTCCAAGTAAAACGCACCACCACTGGGGAAGTGAAAACGGTAACAGCAAGACCTGCTTGGGTCCCGGAGATTAGGGACCTGGTCAGAGAAAATTGTGGACAAGAAAGACTTTGGGCTGTCTTACAGAGCGCCTGTACCTGTCCTTGCTGTGGAAGGAACCAGAACTGTCCTTCTTCTGCCTCTTGCTGGCCGTCGAGATAAAAGGTTTGTCTCAATTGATCTGATCAAACCACACTATGTGGCCGATTCTCAACAGTAGGCCATGTGGGCTCCTGAGTAGCCACCGTATCCTCTCACTACCATACAGGAAGTTCAGATGAAAGCTTTAATAATGACTGGTGACTCCACCTTCCAAAGAGAGGCTGTCATCGAAAATGCGATGATGCTTCTCCCTATTGAAACAACTACAGCTATGCAGTCAACAAGAACAGAAATTCCAATTCGAAAAAATTGATGACGTCTATGTCAACATGCCACAGATCGAGTCATCTCCCAGTTTTACAAAAGCAGCTTGTCAATGGAATGACCACATTATCATCCAGAATTTATTCACTGGGTAACATTGTGTCTTCTGCAATCAACATAATTCAGCAGGACATGTCTATTTTATAACATGAACAGTCACAATTACGATCAATCGTAATACTGAGCTGGACGTTACAAACACTACTTTCTGGCCACGTACCGTGGCATTACATCAACACTACCGGCTTGTCTTCTGAATATGATTGCTCAGAAAGGCAAATACATATGCCAATTAGAGATGCAAAATACACCATGCTGCACATTGAAAAATTTGACTAATTACCTTTTACCATGGCTCAGATACTATCCACTGACTGGATTATCCATGGTCATATCACCCTACCGGTCACGACTTTCCAATTCCAATACTGTCTCCAATACCAATAGGTAGGCAGATATGAAGCGTTAGGAGAAGGTTATGTGCGCGAGTATTGGGAATGACCGTTCAGGTTTAGCTGCAGGAAGGAAAGGGGACCAGAGGTTTTCCGTAGTGGTTACGACTGTGAGGACGCTTTGAGTGGTTCCTTAGTTTGCAAGGACATTTCTCTTCCAGGGGCATGCAATGCTTCTGTTGCGAACTTGTCTTGTTATCTGGAGGGTTGCCCAGCTACCGTGCAATATGTCCGGTTTTCGAACTACTCTTGAATGGGAGCTATTTGATGCTAAATGATCAAGATTGCTGTGGAATGGAACCTGGCATTGCTTATCTGGTGACGGTTGATTCCTTAGTCACTTGTACACAAGTACTGTTTCCACCTGCCCGCAAAATTAGGGAGGCAACGCTGTGGCCTTCAATAAATGTTTCCAACATACGCTTTGATTCCCTTAGCAGACTGAAAGCCATGCTTTTTTAACAGGATGTGGCCTTAACTTCGGCAAGAGAGACGTTTGTTTTCCAGATTGCAAGGTCCTTGTCTGAGATACAGACACTACTCCATACTAACTTCCCGCTGCATTTTGGGGAGCTAGTCCATTATATCTTTAACGTTTCTGATATGAAGGGAATAGTGCACTTTTTAAAATGTATCAGTTATGGACTGGTTAGCACCTTTCAGACAATCTTTGGAGTTATTCCATCATTTATACACTCCGTGCTGGGAAGCGTTTTTGGAGGGCTCCCGCTTGTCCTGCTACTTTTAGCGGGAATCCCGATTTAAATTTTTTTGCTCCACAATGGATGTCCGAGTTCGTTTGGAATGGAGACAGCACTTCTTGTGCTACGATGTCGTGGTTCACACATGGTTCACACCTTTGACACACTTCGACTTCAAGAACTGGACGATCACTGGTTCTTGTCCTTCAGGCCTGTTTGGCTTAACTGCATACAACCTGTGTTCTACTGCCTGCTTTGCAGCCACGAATGCGTATTGGACATATGCCTAGGATCACAATTGGTTGCACCATTGGACACTGATGTAGTGCTGGACCCGTTAACGGCCCATGGATATCGTTGTCCCCAGCGCCTTCCATTGCTGATGAATGCATTTCTTGAGCCACCCTGGGATGCTTCTACTCCTAGTGACTTGGACAAAAGCTCTACGATACGCATACAGGATGCAGTCGCTCCCTCAGCGGCTGCTGTGGAAACTGGATGGAATCACTTTTGCTCCATAAATTTGCTTCGAGGTACACCTCTGGGATCATCGTCTGCGGTTATGGGCAACAGCAATGTTGCGTCTGCCACTCGGAACACATGAAATACTTGGCCTTTTCCGTGTGGGAACAATTCAGCTTGTTTTATAAAAACAAATTTATCCAAAACACTTTTGTTTTATTTTTTCCAGGCACCATGGCTTTCGTAGTGCTTAGGATTTCAAACATGTATGATGACTTTAAGGCTTTTTAGAATATTTTAAAGGTAAGCTTGCTTTTAGACAACTTTAGAAGTAATGTTTTAACCTTTTATTCCTCTTATGGTATGCTGGCTTTTTAGATAGCTTTTATAAATCGACCCTTAGTATGAGGAGTAGGTGTTATATTCCCGAGTTAGGCCCATGTTGCGAAGCAGCTTATTTCTTACATTGCCCTAGCAAATAATATTTCAGCTGTGAACTTTTGAACACATTTGCTTGCATGACAATGTTGGATTAGTTTCCCTGAAACTACTGCGTTTACACATCCAGCTTCGTAGAACATTATCACGATGCCTTGAACATCATGTACTAGGCCTCTGTACGCACTGGCTACAAAAGTTGACCTATCTTCATCTACGAGGCGACAATGCTATATACATAGCCATAACATCACTTATCTAAAACGCAGATTGCGAGGCCGCCTTTTAATATAAATGATAGTCATCCCGATAGATTAGTAGAGGAGGTACTTCCACTGACACTGAGGGTCCGTGCATGCTGAGAATCCACCATGCACCTGTCTGACATTGTGTGAGGGGTGTCAAACTCGAGACCAAGATGGGGTCCTTCACTCTATCCCATCATGTAATGGGGTTGGATCGTCCCTTGGGGTGATACTTGGCTCTACACCTACACACACTCTAGGTACACTTAGAGTAGGGTTCGCATAGTAGGAGTACGCTAGATTACTGCCTTGTTTATATGCTTGCATGTATACAACTGTTTAGCACCATGGTAGAACTATATCTACTATTTATGTTGTTGGTGCTTGTAATCACGTTTATCTGCTTCTGTCTACTAATCATTGCAGCACACGTATTTTATGCAAGAATAACGTTGGTTCAATAAATATTATTGAAAACGTCCCACTGTGTATTCTCTGTATATTTCTTTGAGAGTAAGTGAGCACGAGTGACTGAGCGAAAGGTTCTGTACTGTTTCCATGATTCCTGAGGAATCAGGGTTGTCATGTTCAATGGTTGCCAGAAACTATTTGCTCCCTGGTAGGTTAGGGGGGCTTACGGTAGCACTGTGAGCTAGCTGGTCTATAGGCCAACATAGCCTGTGGGGTGTCTGAAATCGATGTCTTGACACCAAGCCCTTAATTTATGTTGTCCAAACAATGTGCAGGTCCTACGGATTAGTAGGAACTTCACAACACTGTGGTTCTCATTTACACTCCTCCTGCCTTCACCATGTCCACTGGCATTGGCTGTGCACAGTGGTGTAACAAAATGTAAATGGGCCCCCTGCAAGATATGCTGAAGCGGCCCCTCACACTCACATCAGTAGGGGCTGATGGGGCCCCCTCCAATATGGGTAAGCCTCCCCCGCACCGCAGGGCCTGCGGGGGCCTTTGTTACGCTCTTGGCTGTGCCACTTCTCTTTCTGGTGTGGACATTGGAGAGGTTGATTCTACGATACATGGCAAGTTTACCATGGCCACTTGTATTCTTTCAGCTTTTTCAACTTTTGTGGAACATTCCCCCTTCCTTGTTGGCTTGATGCTGGCACGCTGATACATATCAGAGGCACCTTTATGTAATATTATGCATTTACTTTAGAAGACTTTGTTTCTACATAGTGCCTTCCGCTTTACCTTACATCTAAAAGGAGCACTTTTTCCAATTTAACTCAATACTAGATGGAACAAACCTTATATTCTCTAAAGATTTAGCAGTCTCCCTTTATTTTTAATTCATTCTCTCAATGAATGTAATGCTCCTATTATTTACCAGTAGTCTTCATTGCTCTTAATCCTGATTGTCCATGTCCCATTAATTGCTAATGAGGTGTAATCAACCTCTCGAGACAGAAAAAAGGAACAGGAAATGTCTGTAAGTGTGTCCCTCCCCCTCAGGGAACATCCTATAAGGATACCCTTTACCCAGCATTCCTCCTGAAATCCCAAGCCCCTTACAATAGAAATGAAGGTCAGTAGACCGACAGGGCTAAGAGTAATGAAGATTACTGATAGGTAATAGGAGCATAACCTCTACATTCTTTATGTCCTTGTCCCTCTTCATTACTAATGAGGAATGCCAAAGCAGTGTAAACTGACCTTCATATCTCCAAAAGATCAATAAGAGACAGTTCACAGCACAATTAGAGATACAGAAAAAAGTAATTTATTGAACTAAAAAAATTAAGCGTAGGTCAACAAGAAATCCAACACCCCAAGCCCAAAAGCCTTATTATCATCCAAAACATTTTGGAATCTATAATGTTTCACAAAAGTATTAGGGGTAGCCCATGTAGCTGATCTACAAATTTCAGCTATGGAACCCCCTTTCAATACAGCCCAACATGCTGCCATACCTCAGGTAGAACACCCTTGAATCCCAAGAGGAGGAGGAGTACCAGTGAAAGAGTAGGCCAAGACAATTGCCTACTTAATCCATGAGCTAATGGAAATTAACTAGGCCTGATCTCCCTTTTTAGTGGAGCCAAAAGGGACAAAAAAGGGCCCAGATTTCCTTAATGATTTAGTTCTCTCCAGATAAATCTACGAAGCCCTCCTAATATCCAGTAAACGCCACTGAAACTCATGGTTAGATTCAGACACATCTGAAAGAGCTGGGAGTATGATCGCCTGACTTCTATAAAAAGCTGAGCCTACCTTGGGTACAAAGGAGCTTAAGAACCACTCCATTATTCACAAAAGGAAAGATAAAACTCTCTAGCCAAAAGAGTTGCAAGTTCACCAATCCTTCTAGCTGATCTTACGGCTACCAAGAATACTATCTGCAAGTTAACAAATTTAATGTCTGCCTGACCCACAGGCTCAGAAGGAAAGGAGGTGAGGGTCTTCAAAACTAAAAGCAAATCCCACAGAGGAAAACAAGGCTTTACCAGTGGGCAGAAAGAGAGAAACCTCTCAAAAGCTGAGAAACTAAATCATCCTTATCCGTCAAATTCCCCATGGGATTACTGAGCACCGAGAGTAGAAAGAGCCAACTTCTTCTCAAAACCCTCCCAAACAAATTGTGGAACATCTGGAAGGGAGCTTTTAACAGGAGACCGTTTGCGCACTGAACACTAGCACTGAAGATCACTCCAGTGCCTTTTATATTATTCTAAAGTGGATGGCCTGTGAGAATTGTGAACAGCCTGGGTTAAATCCGAGGACAAGTCTCTATGCTGCAACCCTCTCCTCTCAATTTTCAGACCGTCAACTGAAGTCTTTTGGATAGTACTGGATTAGCAAACCTCAGAGGAGATGGGGAAATTGGGAGTAACCAAGGACCCTGCAACACCAGCGCCTTCAGAATCGGAAACCAAGACTTTCTTGGCTAAAAGGGGACCACTACCACCATCATCCTGTCCTCTCCCTGAAAACTAGCCAGACGCTTGGGAATCATGGAAATAGGGGGGGAGCATAAAGGAGACTATTTGGCCACTGCAAAGTCAACTCATCTACCCCACATGCCCTGTCTGAGGTGCCCTGCAATAAAACCTTGGAAGCTGAGCATTGATCTGAGAGACAAACAGATCCAAATAAGGGGTACCGAACCTCCTGCAAATTTGTTGAAAAATCTGAACAGATAGAGACATCTCCTGATAAGATGGAAACACTGGGCAATCGGCTATCATATTGTCTGATTCTCTGATTTGATCCAAGCCCAATGTTGCACCCCATCCAAAAGAGCTGGCATCCATCGTCAGAACCTTTGGAGGGTCTGGAAGGAATCACAACTTTAAATGTTTCCTGATCTTGTTGTACGGTTCCTACTATTTCAGTTAAATAAGGGGGACGTTAATATTATAAAAGATTTACACCACAAATTTTTAAGCTCGAACCGTGAAAGCCTGGAGCTCAGCAAATCTTCATTCAGGGCATATGTAATGTTAAAATCAGTAGCAGGTATGGAACCGTACCTCCTGGCCTTAACTAGTGCTCACGATAGATTTTTAATCACGCATTTTAGATTCAATCAACTTCACCACATTTTAGCATCCCCGGTGGGTTTTTTCCGTCACCAGATCACCAAGGTCCCTGTGGCTGCGATCTTCGATCTCCTCAGGACACATTACATTTGATCCTACTGTGTAAATATTTTTCACTCCCCTGAAAACGTTTTCTCCGGCCCCTGCTCAAATGTTTGAAGTTTAGGCATGCTAAAGTGGCCCTTCTGCATTTACAGCTGCTACCTAACCCTTTGACTCTCTGTGCAGTGTTAAGTTTCTTGCGGGCCGCTTATAAATCCAGATTATCTAGAGTCGATTGATTAAGTGAGGCGGGTTTTATTCCTGGGTATTGTTTTTTAAAATCTTACTGTATTCCTTTTTTTTAATATGAACTGTGTGCTTATTTCTTATATGATGCACTGTATCTTATATGGCTGCTTTGCATCCGAATAAAGAAATATATATATATACGTTTCAGTAAAACTGCGTTTAGGCAACATGAGCGTCAAAACTATGTGGGATTTAGTCCACACATACCATCAGAACATGTTGACTTACTTCTTGGCTAGCTCACAGTTCACCATCTGGACCTCTAAACCCTACAAGGTAATGGATAGTGTCTACAACCTCAAAACATGACAACCCCGATTCCACAAGGAAATCATACAAACAGCTCTATCCTTTCGTTGTTAACTCGGGCATGACCAAAGAGAGACACAATACTTGAATTGGCATTTCACATATTTATTGAAGCAATTGTATTCTAGCATAAAATACGTGTGCTGCAATGATTAATAGAATGGAGCGAAACAATGTTATCAGCGTTACAAGAATGGTGAAAAGAATGAATAGTTCAACCATTATGCAATTGCGTTGATTTTATGAATACATATAACTGTGCTCCTACCAAAGGCTTCCTATCCCAGTAAGCATAGGGTGTGCGAGTCTGCCAGAATGCCTCAGAGTGGTCTAACTCCCCATTTACCTGTGGATATGTGTCATCTGGGAGCCTGTTTTGGTATAGAACAGGCTTCCATCCTTGTCAGGATGGTAATGGGATTCAGCTGGGCTAGAATTCTGGAATGGGGCGACCTCAACAATCCCATCAAAATGCTGAAAAGCACACAAGGTTAGGTCGTCAAGAGAGCCAGTCCTGACCAAACTCATGCAAACTGCGTGCACAACTCGAATCTATACCCAATTTGGGTCATCGCTAAATAAATCACAAAACAATACCGAAACCAAGGTATGTGTGATTGGGAGAAAATCAATGAACCCATATTAAAACTCCAATCACTAAGTAGATTAGGTTGATATTGGTCCTGATGAATAGCTAATAGATCATTGTTATGACTACACAGAAGCTAAAAACATGGTGACCTATAGCTATCTAAGATAACTAAAGTCTAATAGATAGCACCACACATTTGTAATATAGGTAAGAGAACTTGTTCAGTAAAGGTTTCCAGAGAAGTACCTCTTTCCCTATTTTTAACCTCACACCTCCACACCTCAACACCAATCTACTCCTTAAGCCCCCACATCTTCCCTTCACCAAACGGCAGACCAGAAGATCTCCAGCAAAGAGCCCCCATTGAGGGTGCCCATAGGGCATTGCAGCGCCGGCCCGATGAGGAGCAAACCCCCTATGATGAAGCATGACAGGTGTGTGAGGGCATTTGATTCTTGCAGGGTCACACCCACTGCGTTCCCTACAGAATAGTCATTGACCCACATAGACACTCATTCTTCTTTAGGAACTGCATACCCCACATACATTTATGTAATAAATGACCCATTCTCTCTATGCAGTAGTTCTGGTCCAGATGTCATTGTTGATTCCACCCACCCAGAGCTGTCGCTGAACAGACAAAAACAAACAACATTTTGCACAGTGAACTTAGGAGTATATTCTATCTTCCACCTAGTACTCCACTACCCCCTTTGCGTTTTGACATGGGTATACAACCTGTTGAAAGCAAGGCGAAACATTGGCCACTACTCTATTGGAGAAGGATATGGACTACTCCTGACATAGCTCATTACGCTACAGCCCTTTACGATGTCATTAAACTCAATAGATTTAGCAAATTTTCCTGGCTCATTTACATAAAGAACCTAATAACCTCTTTGGGCTGGTCTAACTTGTGAGAAACCCCACCATTAGCATTCTTTCCTCCTAAAGACAAACTGAATGGACTTTTCAGATCACGGCCTAGAAGGTATCCAGTGTCATGCTGACTGGCGAATTCCTTGATTTTAAATATAGTAATGCTTACGTGTCATTTTGGGACACTATCATGATCACACTGGATAGGAAATTGTATTTCTAATTTAGGATTGGCACTCTACCTTTTTACCTGCAAATGGTCGGTTGGAGAATATTGGCTCTGTCCAGCATGTCAATGAGCCAACAAATCTGTATCTCATGCCCTCTTTGCTTGTCCGGCATACACCAGACCTTGCTTGTCCTGGTTAAACCGATATGCAAACAGCTTGGCACCCATAGCCCTCAGATAACCCTAAGAATCCTAAAAACTGATTCTCTGCCACTATTAACAGCTCCTGTTGCTACATTTGTGAGACGTATGTGGCATCTATGAAGATTGACGATTTCTGCAAACTAGCTGATCGGGTATTTTGTTCCTTGGCTCTGTTCGCTTGAAGCTTTAGGTACCCAACTATCCAAATTCAAGCTAGCTTGCTCCTATGTCTTACTACATATTTTAGCATTTAGTGCTTATGTCTGAAACACATTTATGCATTTCTGCTATGGAATAATTGTGCTCCTACTGTTTTATGCAATCTATATTCATACTTTTATGGCATTCATGCCAAAATAAAGTCTTTTGAACTAAAGTAAACAAGGACTTGGTCCAGTTTATATAATAAACCTGACCCATTCTCTCTATGCTGGAGTTCTGGTCCGGCTGTCATTGTTGATTCCACTCACCCAGAGCTGTTGCTGAACAGACAAAAACAAACATCATTTTGCGCAGTGAACTTAGTCCTTGTACAGAATGTTCCAAGGCTTGATAATGTGCCTACGAAGAAGTGCAAATTTAAGCAAATCATTTTCTGAGAACATTATCCCATATGGGGGCGCAAGCAAATATGTTTAAAAATTGAGGTGTTTGTGCCCAGGGCCTATGTAACCTCACAACAACCACTCCTTGTCTGTAAAGTGACTAAAAAGTTTCATATTTAAACCTAAAACATGTATTAAAATCTAAGTTTACATTTATTATAAAACTTAAAAAATTCTAAAAAACACAATGCTCTAAGGGGCACATGCATCAACATAAGGAATTGCGATTCCTTAATAGCGATTTTTTAGATTTTTCTTGCAGAATTAAAAAATGTTGTTTCCGGCTGCTGCAGACTATGTTTCCATTGGTACACCGGTCACAAGTTCTGAAGAACAAACATGGTCATATCCAGTCAGTAGTGCATCTTTTAAGAGGACGAGCCATGATTAAAAAATTCAGGAGCCTAGGCATCCAAGGAAGGCCCATAATATGCATTTTGCAGCAACAGCACTCTCGCAGGACAACTTTGCAGATTAATTCTTAACGGACCCAACAGCAGTTCTATTTCAGTAGATTACACCGGTTGCATTCCAAGGTATGCATCCAGAGCACACTCAAAAGTGCGCAGCTGACAGCGCAACACGTGCTGTACGCTATGTAAAGACCAGTTGTCATTTAGTTCCTGAAGTAAGGGTGTGCCAAAGTACGGCATCATCCGCTCATGACACAGTACCACATGTGATCATGCTATCCCCAGTTGGCCGTGTGATGGAACATCCATTACGGAGCAACAAAAATAGAACCAAGATCCCGACAATCAGAAACTGGACAAGTGGAATGCCCCAAAAAATGCTGCCAAGCAACGGGTGTATAAAAGATGGAATCCCTCTGAGGACAATCTGAAAAGCCAAACCCAGATCCATTCGCTTTTTAAAAAGGTGTACTACTCCAACAGTATTTGAGGCGTTAAAAATACGGTGCACAAATTCCCTGAAATGTTGTGGGAGGTTAGTGCGTAGTAGTGACTGGATTTCAGAAGAAGACCTTACAACTTGAAGATCAAACATCTCCCTTGCAGATGTTAAAGACACTTCCTTCTGAAACAATTAGGCTTTCGGTCTGCTCAGACTATTAAAGTTCACATTTAAAATAGAAATTGAAGGCCAAATTGTCACTTCACTAACTGTATGTGCTGGTGGAAAGAGCACATTTGTACAGCGGGTCACGACCTTAGAAACTGTCACCACATAGGTCAATCCCGATTTTATCCCTCAGCTTCTTTGCCATGGTTTTCTGTTCTCTTGTTAAATTGTATGGGAGAAATAAATTAACAGTGTTCAAATGCTTCCAGGGCATGAAGCCATTGCGCAGAGTCAACAAAGTCAAGCTCAAAGGTATGATGTACCTAAGCTGAGTTTGTTCATGTTGTAAAAGTGACATGTCACTTTGTATGATGTCAATAGCAGAGGATACAATGTTACTCAGGGATTAAATTCTAGTGGATAACGTAGTCATTCCATTGTCAACTACTGCTAGAGTCTTTTCTAAATTTACTCTGTCAAATTCACGTCTCTGCTCAGCAGCTTCCGGCTGTGAAACCTTCTACAATTTGTTGTATATAACATAGAAAAAGTGCTTTTGACGTGGCTTTCTAGGACCTGGCAAGAAATCCTGTAAATCCATGTCATCAGAAAGGAGAGACAAGTGTTCTTTCACCTCATATAACGTGGAATGATTTAGCCATTCAAGGCATAGTTTTTCCACGCTATATGTTGTTACTACCTCTAGTGTTGTGTCTGCGTGTAACGTGGGTCTGGCTTATTTATCCTAAAACCCTTTGTGTTATTGAGAAAATGTGCATGACACCCATTAGTATCTAATGGCCACACTAGACAACCCTCTGCACTGGAATGTGAATAATTATATGTACCATTCCTGAGCATGTTGTTGAACTTTTCTTCTGTGTAATTTGTGAATGTCTGCCACTTCTCAAAACTTGCAAATTTAGGAATTTTTGGTGTATTCATATCCTTTATCTTGGCCAGGCCAAGACAGGATGTCTGCTGCCCAGTTGTTCAGGAAAATAATTTGTCTTGGTATAAGACGTGCTCTAAATATCAATCAATACGTATTTGCAGAGTGCGCTAATCACCCCGAGGGGTATCCAGGCGCTGCGTGGGTGAGGCTGTTTGAACATCCAGGTCTTGAGGCTGCTCCTGAAATTGGCAAGGGATGTGGAGGTTCGGAGGTGGATGGTAAGGTCATTCCAGGCTTTGGCGGGGAGGTGGTACAAGGAACGTCCTCCAGCTCGAGTACGATGGGAGGCAGACCACAGGTGTCTGGTGAGCTCGTGAAAGGTCAAGCGGTTGTTCAGGTATTCTGTCCCTGTGTTGTGGAGGGCTTTGTAGGCATGCGTGAGTAGCTTGAAGTGGCATCTCTTCTTGACGGGGAGCCAGTGCAGGCTACGGAGGTGGGGGATGTTCTGGGATCGTCCGGGTAGGTCTAGGATGATTCTTGCTGCTGCATTCTGGCTTGTTTGGAGTCACTTGAGGAGGAGGGTGGCGATTCTGGCATTGAGGGTGTTCCCGTAGTCAAGTCTACTGGTGATGAGGGCTTGTGTGGCGGTTCTTCTGGTGTCAGTTGGGATCCATCTGAAGACTTTGTGGAGCATTCTGAGAGTGTTGTTGAAGCAGGTGGAGGCGACCTGTCGTCTCATGGTGAGTTCGCTGTCGAGGATGATACCGAGGTTGCAGGTGTGGGTGGTGGTCCGAGCAAGGATGGCCACCAGGAGTCATCCCACAGTGAGGGGGGACTTCCAAAGAGGAGAACTTCAGTTTTGTTGGTGTTGAGTTTGAGGCAGTTAACTCTCATCCAGTCGGCGACGTCTGTCGTGACCTTCTGGAAGTTCGCTCTAGTGGTGTCTGTGTCTTCGGTGAGAGAGAGGATGAGTTGTGTGTCATTGGCATAGGAGATGATGTTGAACCTGTGGCTGTGTGCGATGGGTGCCAGCGGAGTCATGTAGACGTTGAACAGTGTGGGGCTGAGAGAGGAGCCCTGGAGAACACCACAGATGATGCTCTTGGGATCGGAGACGTACAGTGGGAGGTGGATTCTTTGCGTGCGTCCAGTGAGAAGAGAGAATAGTAACTTGAGGGTGTTGCCGTAGATGCCAATGAGGTGGAGTCTTTGGATGAGGAGGTGGTGGGAGGCTGTATTGAAGGCCACTGACAGGTCAAGGAGGATCAGGGCTGCTCACTCCCAATGGTCCATGATGACTCTTACGTTGCCCTTGGCGGCTATGAGGGCGGTTTCTGTGCTGTGGTTGGAGTGGAAGCCGGATTGGGTGGGGTCAAGCAGGTGACTGGATTCCAGGTAGTCCATTAGTTGGCAGTTGATGGCTTTCTCTAGAACCTTGGTCAGGAAGGGGCGGAGTGAGATGGGACAGTAGTTCTTGAGGTCGGATGGGTCCACCATTGGTTTCTTCAGAAGTGGTTTGACTTCGGCGTGCTTCCATGTTTCTGGGAATGTGGCTGATTTGAACGCTGAGTTGATGATGCTGGTGAGCGGGCTACAATTTCTTTGTGTCCGAGGTTGAAGGCGTGGAGGGGTAGGGGTTGGTCGGGGCTCCAGAATAGATGGAGGACATGATGGACCTTGTGGTTTTGGTGTTGAGCGGTGTCCAGTCGGTCACGTAGTGGGGTGGGAGGATGGTGGGATGAGCAGGGAATTCCGGTTGCGGAAGTTGGGGTTCGAAGTTCTTGTAGATGTTGGCAATCTTGGTGTGGAAGAAGTTGGCAATGGAATTGCAGAGGGTCCAGGAGGGCCAGATGGTGTTTTCGATGGCATCTGGGGAGGAGAATTCTCTGACGATGTGGAATAGTTCTTTGGTGTGGTTGGTGGACTGGAGGCGGGTGGTGAGTGTGGCTTTCTTTGCTTCTTTGATGGTGTAGTGGTAGGATTTGAGGGGCCGTCTCATAGGCTGTGCAGTCACCTGGGTCTTTGCAGGTACGCCAGCGTCTTTCTAGAGGTTTGTATTTGCGTTTCTCTGCTTTGAGTTCTGAGATGAACCAGTTGACGTGTTTGTTTGTTCTTCTGTTGCAGAGTATTTTAATGGTGTGCAATGGAGTCGCCACTGGTGGTGATCCATTCGATAGGTGGGCGGCAGCTTGATTGATGTCTTTGGATGTATACAGGGCGGTGGTGTTGAGGGAAGTTGTCCATTGGGATTCTGGTATGGTGTTCCAGCTGCGGCAGGTAGTGGGGGGCGGGAGGACGGTAATCTGTTGGTTGACCGGGATGAAGTGGACAATGCTGTGGTCCATCCAGGTGAGCTCGGTTGTGTGGCTGAACAGGATTTTGTCGCTAGACGTGAAGATGGGGTCAAGGGTATGGCTGGCGGTGTGCTTAGGGTTGGTGACGATCTGTTTGAGGCCCAAGTTGTCCATGGAGTCCAGCAGGGTGGCCAAGTTGGTGTCTGAGGGGTCTTTGAAGTGGAAGTTGAGGTCGCCGAGGAAGTGGTAGTGTCTAGATTTCAAGGCGAGGGGGGAGATAATTTCAGGTATGGAGTAGGAAATGGTGTGTATAAAAGATTATTTTATCATAATTAGATGTTCCATTACACATATCTTCACTTTCAAATACAGTGTAATGCTCTTGCTCATCAATCATAGACCTTAGTGTACAAATGGCCCAATCATCTGAGATGCTGGCAGGAGTAATAACAACATTCAAAGAAATCGCAAACACATATGGTATTTGCAAAGTCTCTGTTGGTCCAAAAATATCATATGGTACCTTATCCTAAACAATTCCATCAATTACTGAAACCACCAAAATGTTCACCTGGGACAGATCTCTTCCCATTTTGTATGATAACGATTTAGGCCTCAACACCTTAGTTACCAGTTAAACAGTAGAGCGTTCTGGGAGTCAGTGTCCATTCAGAAGCAAAATGTATACAGTCACTCCAAAGGAAAAGGAGAAGCAATGAAATGGAAATCCATATGGAAATCCAAGTTGGAATAAAATATGCCTTTTTAACCCAGATTATAAATGCCCGAGTTTCATGCGGTGGTGGGTCTGATGAATCTGAAGAAAAGTCATCTATGTCGGCAAAATAAGCTGAAGCAGTTTGTGCAAAGGCAGGAGCCTTGCGGGATTGTGTGGAACTGGTAGATAACTCCGATGGTGGATCATAATAAGCAACTTTATTGTTAGCTTGTGGTGTTGCAACCTGTGAATTTGGATACATCTCTTACACAGAGCAAGAACTCCACGTGCAGTGTTTAATTACACACAGTGGGAACATTGCCCTACACCACTATTGGGCAGCTCCAAAACATTTACACAGAAGTTTGCATATGTTTCTGGCAATAATCCCGCTGGCCCAGAGTCTTATTAATATAAACGTATCCCTTCCCTGGCACAAAAGAAATATGATAACTGATACAAAACTAATCTATTTGTCCCCCTTTATTTCCTAGTTGCCGATACAAGGGTATGACGTTTGGAAAGAAAATATTGATTTGAAATCTGTTTGGGGAACAAAAGACTGACAGGTTCAAGGCAATGAGACCTGGCTCAAGGACTCCTCAGCCTCCGACATAGCCACTGCCACTCTGACCGGCTAAAAGATAACCCACAGGGACGGGCCAGTCAGACCGGAGGAGGGATTACCATCATTCACAAGGACACCATCAGGCTTACCACCTCCGATGACCCCCCTGCACCCGGCATGGAGCACCTTATCTTCCACCTCCAAGCCAAAGCTCCCCCAACCATCAGCGGTACACTCGCCTACAGACCACCAGGACCCGACCCACTTTCGGCAACTCCATATCAATTGAGCTTTATGCAACCTGCACACCAGTACTAGCTCCCAGGCTATTGTGTACCAACACCAAATCGGTTTCATACATGTACAGAACCCCTTTTTAAATGTAGGTTCTCCAAGTAGGTGAAGAGAGAATCTGGATTTCATTAAAGATATGGAGGCTAGCATTATGCATATATCTTTTATTGCCAGCTCCTTGCAGCACTTTAAAGTAGACATCACCAACACCAAAACTCCAGAACTAGAATGTCCCTTAAGCCTATATAACTTCAATCCCAGCAGTCATCTTCCTCTTATAAGCTGCTCTGGACCCATAACTCAAAACGTTTTTATCACCAAAAAAACAGAGTATACTCCTCTTCTCCTCTTCCTTTTATTGGGTGTCTGAAACAAAACAACTTATGACAAAATATAAAATGTTCCTCTAATGTCCCATCTTGCAAAATCTTATCTTTTCCAGATAAAAGTCTATCCATCATCTACTCCCTCCCCAGATACTCACCTGGGAGGGAGGGATAAAATCCAGATTCTCTCGTCACCTACTTGGAGAATCTACATTTCATGTCAAGACTGGACGCTAGCATTCTGCATGTTCAAAGCTGTGTTAATACTTCAGACGACACGTGTTCCATAGGCTTTAAATAATACCTCGTAAACACATCAGCATTTGACCAGTCAGCTACATGCAAAATCTCTGCCAAACGTCCACCAGACTTTAACACCTTACTTGCTATAGCTCCTCTCACTGAATGCGCTCCATACTGCTGCAAATCAATACCCGCTTCAAACATACAAGTCTCCACCCAAGGGGCAATCATTGCCGAAATAAATGGCCTGAAAGGTTTTACATAAGAAATCAACAACTGGTTAGCTCCATCCCTTCTGAATTCCTCTATTCTATTCTCATATTCTCTCATACATCTCACCACATCAAACTTTGGATAGAATATAGAAGAAGACTTAGTCTTTGTTCTCCAAGTGATCTGAAAAATGACCCCATCTGGATTAGAAAATCTATTTCCAACCTCTAAAGCTCTTACATCCGAAACATTCCTAAAAGATATCAAACACAGCGCAGTTGCCATCTTACCAGACAACTGCTTTAAACTCAAAAACCTATTCATTGGCCAACCTTCAAATAAACGAAGAAGTAAACTCACATCCCACATACAACTGTACCTGGGTCTAGGTGGTCTCTGTAAATTAATACCCTTCATTGCTCTAGCAAATCAGAGGATCTCTACCTATAGAGCAACTTCCTACCAAACCATGAACCGCTGCAACCGCAGACCTATAACAATTTATAGTTCTGTAACTTAAACCTTTCTCAAATAAAACCGAAAAAAGTTCAATAACTATGGCAGATGCTTCCAAACCCCTTTCAACCACCCAAAAAACCATCTTTTCCATGCACCAACATATCTCTTCCTTGTCCCTGGTGCCCAAGAGTCTCCAAGTAATTCCTGAGCCTGCGGCGAAATCCCTGCAAACTGTATTCTTCCCCTGAAATCTTCCAAACAAGAATTCTCAAAGCCTCTTTCACACCCAAAGGATGTAAAATACCTTCTGTCCCTAAAAGAATGTCCTCTGACTCTGGAATTAAAAAGAGTTCCTCTAAAGCCATCTCCAACAGACCTGGAAACCAAGCGTGTCCTGTCCAAAATAACTCAAAATCTACTTCGCAATCTGAGTCAAACTCTTCGATCTGCTTCCTCCCAAGCGGTTTATATACCGAACCACTGAGACATTGTTCATCTTCAGTAAAGCATTGAAGTTCCTTAACTTTTTTTAAAACTTTGCAAAGCAAACAGACCTGCTTTCATCTCCAAACGATTTATGTGTTCCAAATTCTCCTCCAAAGACCATCTCGCACCAGTTTCTTGATGCTCCAAACACGCCCCCCAACCAAAGAGGCTTGCATCGGTTTTGAGTACAAAATCAGGGCATACACCAAAAATTGCATAGCCATTCCAGGCCTCCAGATTGTCCAACCACCATACCAATTCCTCCTGAGCGTCCTCTGATAGAAAAACCTGATCTCCATACCACAAGCCTTTCCTTAAAGCCTTTGTCTTTAACTTTGTAAAGCTCTGTAATGAAGCGGACCAGGGAAAACCACCTGAATTGAAGAAGAAAATAAGCTAATCACTCTCTCCAAAACCCTCAAAGTAACACTTTCTTTCTTCAACAAACCTTTCACTTCTGAGTCTTTTCCGTCCTGTTGACCATGAAACCCAAAACTCCAAACATTGGCTGGGTACCAGCACTGACTTTTCTCTGTTGATCAGAAACCCCAGTCCTTCCAAAAGATCTATAGCCACAAGCAGTTGCTCTTTCAATTTCTCCTGACTTTGTCACATTATTAAAAAATCGTCCATCTTGAAATGTCTGTAAATGAGAAATTGATACTACCCTCTCAAATTTATCACATACCTCCAACCTTTGTCCTTCTATCTGATAGAGACTTCTAGCTGCAGATTCCTTACCTTTGAATTTCCCAGGTGCCAGGTTGGATCCGTAAACTTTTGCTGAGCAATACCCCATGTGCGCACTGTCGGGTGGATCCATTCGGCTCCGTGTGACGTCGTTGGCGTCAGTTATGACGTCGTGGTATTCACATAGGCACCACCCAGGCACATGGATGTCAGTTCTTTTCTTTCCGTGCCAGTTAACCAGTTAAGCTCCGATCCGGCAAGAGCTACCCCTCTGTCGCTTTTTGACAGGCTTTTCTTCTCGACTTTTTGTCGACTTCCAGGACTTTTTCCATCGTGTGTGAAGGATGTCATTGAGGAAGACAGGATTTAAGCTGTGCGGAGACTGTCCCCGCACGATGTCGGTCACCGATCCTCACCTCGTCTGCCTCTGGTGTCTCGAATGCGACCATGATTCAAAGTCGTGCTCGGATTGTCGGGCCCTGGCTACTAAGACTTTATGGGAGCAGGCTTTGAAGCTCCTTGCGGGCAACAGCGGACACCGTCAAGCGAGACTCAGCGGAGAGACCGGTCCCGATTGAGGAAGAGGAGGTCGCAGGACCGCTCTCGGTGTCCAAAGTCCTCTTCGTCCCACTCGAGGTCATCAGGACACTCGGGGAAAAGGCACAAGAAGAAGAAGAAGTCCAAGCTGACTTCATCTTCACCTCAACTGTCGTCCGTCGACGAAGCAGGTAAGGAGCACCGACTCTCTAGGCACGGTTCCACGGAGTCGGAGCCAGGGTCAACTTCGGGCCTCCCTCCTTTTCCAGGAGCCGGAGCGACACCCGCTCAGATCGAGGAGTTCTAAAAGGCCATGCACCGTTAATTTGAGCGGGCCAACCCCTCTGGTGAGCCTTTGGGCCCAACGGGGTCGGAAGGGGCCCCATCGCATACAACGCCGTCGGGCCCCAGAGATCCGATAATGATCTGGGTCGATGCTAGTCGTGCCACCACGACTTCCGCCAGCGTCAGACCCGAAGTCGGTGACTGCGGTGCCGCTGATGTCCATCGGCAGTGCCAGACCCATCCTTATCCCTGAAGACACGGAGTCGGAACGACGTCGTTCGATGCCGATTCTGACATCCATTGAACCCAGGGGTTCTATGTTGTCGCCTGAACACTTTGTGGATGTGTTAGGCTCGGGAGAGGAATGGGAGGGGTCTATGGACTCTCTGGAACACCAGGATGACTCTGCAGAGCTGTTGGACTGGTATGGGGAACTAAGGGAAGCCAGTGGACTGGACACCTTTCCAGATAGTGGCATGCTCTCTCTGTCAACTGTGGCTACGGAGGAGGGGGCATCTTATGTCATGGTGGTTAAGAGGGCAGCCAAGGTCCTTGGACTGGAGCTGCCCTCAGTGTAAGTCAGGACTAATCTCCCGACTGAAGTGCTTCAGCCTGGGGCTTCCACCTCAGAAGAACGCCTTTTGCCCTTTAATGAAGTGCTTACTGATGTCCTTTATAGGCATGTGGTCCAAGCCTAGCACAGGGGCTCTTGTGAATAGGACAATCGCCCGCTGTCATCGCCCAGTTCCGGGCGACCCTAAGTTCCTCAGTCAACACCCCACCCCAGAAAGCTTGGTGGTGCAGGCCTCCACGTCACAGGGCGTGTTTCCTTCCACTCCTCCAGATAGGGAATCCAAGAGGCTGGATTCATTTGGAAAGAAATGTTTTCTTCCTCTAGCCTGGCATTGCGGTCGGTGAATACTGCGTGTTTATTGGGCCCTTTTCTCCCACTCCCTTTGGGAGACGGTTGAGCAAGTGCTGACACAAGTCCCGACAGAGGCCCGGGCTGTGCTCTCTGAGGTAGCTAAGGATGGGAGAGATGCAGCAAAATTCGCCATAAAGGTGTGGCCTTGATACGACGGATTCACTGGGTAGATCGATTTTCACGACAGTGGCATTGAGACGCCACGCCTGGCTTGGGACAACTGGCTTCACGGGTGATGTCCAGGCAAATCTGATGGACATGCCCTTTGATGGAACCTGCCTTTCTGGGGAAAAGGCAGATTTGGCAATAGTGAGGTTCAAAGCCTCTCGAGCTACGGCCAGATCCTTGGGCCTCTCTTCAACTCCTCATGGCCAGTCTACCTTTTGCCCCTTTCCAGCCGCGTCAGCCTTATCCCAGCCACCGTCCTACGCAGGCTTCCCAAGCTGGGCGAGGAAGTGGACGCGGTTCATTCCGGCCTAGGAATGGAAGCCAGAAGTCGTCGGCCACCCTGCCCTCGGCAGCCGTAGCCTCCAAGCACTCCTAGTCTGACTCTGCAAGACCACACCACTCCATATGGTGGGAGAATCCATCATCATCTCCCCCTCTGGAGGTCCATACCATCAGACAAGTTGGTCTTGCAGATCATTCAGGAGGGCTATTCTCTGCCTATCCTTTCTTTTCCTCCTCCCATACTGCCAAATCAGGAACGGAACGGCTGACGGAGGTTCATTTAAAATTGCTCCAGGAAGTTACAGCTCTCTTGGCC
Organism: Calotriton arnoldi; assembly: GCA_963921515.1. NCBI lineage: Eukaryota > Metazoa > Chordata > Amphibia > Caudata > Salamandridae > Calotriton > Calotriton arnoldi. Next base: position 1,879,559 of record CAWUFW010002035.1, on the reverse strand, counting down.
AAGGGAGCTATAGAAAGGGTCCCTGTTTCAGAAGTAGGCAGTGGCTGTTATTCTCGCTACTTTCAGATTCCGAAGATGATTGCTGCCCATTTTAGATCTTCGAACCATCAATCTCTTCCTCAAGAAGGAGAAATTCAAGATGCTCACTCTAGCTCAGGTCTGGTCTGCCTTAGACCTAGAAGACTGGATGGTAGCGTTGGACCTGCAGGATACGTTCTTCCACATCCCCATCCTGCCGGGCCACAGGTGTTACCTGCGGTTCAAGGTAGGCTGCAAGCACTTTCAGTTTACTGTGCTCCCCTTCGGCCTTACCAGTGCCCTTTGGGTGTTCACCAAGGTGATGGCGGTTGTCGCAGCTCATCTACGCAGGTTATGGGTGTCAAACTTCCCCTACTTCGACGACTGGCTGTTGAAGGCCTCCTCGCCCCAGGCTGTCGTTTCCCACATTCAGACTACGGCAAACCTCCTCCATTCACTGGGGTTCTCTATAAATGTGCCAAAGTCACACGTGACTCCTTCTCAGACGCTCCCTTTCATTCGAGCTGTTCTGGACACAGTGCAGTTTTGGGTCTATCCTCCCGAGCAGCGAGTGCAAGATATTCAGGTTATGATTCCGATGTTTCGGCCTCTATCCTGAATTTTGGTGAGACTGACTCTGAGGCTGTTGGACCTCATGGCCTCCTACATCCTGTTGGTAAAGCATGCTAGGTGGTGTATGCGGGCTCTGCAGTGGGACTTGAAGTTTAGCATCACAGAAATCTCACCGATGTGGTTACGATCTCAGAAGGAACTGTGAAAGATCTGCAGTGGTGGCTGACAAACCACGATTGGGTCAACGGCAGACCCCTCTCCCTTCCCCAACCAGATCTCACAGTTGTTACATATGCGTCACTTCTGGGATGGGGCGGCCATCTGGGAGAGGTAGAGATCAGGGGACACTCATCTCCGGCGGAGTCGGGACTCCACATAAATTTGTTGGTGCTCCGAGTGATTCTGTTGGCATTGAAAGCGTTTCTTCCCTCTGTCAAGGGGAAGGTGGTGCAGGTGTTCACGGACAATACCACCGCCATGTGGTACTGCAACAAGCAAGGCGAGGTGGGGTCATGCACCCTTTGTCGGGAGGCCCTGCGTCTATGAACATGGCTGTAACAGCAGGGCATAACCCTGGTGATTCAACACCTGGCAGGTTCTCTGAATGCCAGGGCGGACACACAATGGCGTCTCCAGTCAGAGGTGGCGCAAGGTCTCTTTTGGCAGTGGGGAGAACCTTGGTTAGATTTCCCGAAGAGAAATCGCAGTGTTAGCAGTACTGCATGCTGGAGTTTCCAAGGCGGCTATCGCTCAGTGACGCTTTTTGTTGTGAGTGGAGCTCAGGCTTGCTGTACACCTTTCTGCCCATACCATTCCTGCACAGAGTTCTGAAGAAAATCAGGAGCAACCGGGCTCAAGTCATTCTTGTGGCTCCGGACTGGGTGAGGAGAGTCTGGTATCCAGAGCTTCTAAAAATGAGCATCGATCCTCCGATTAGGCTGCCTCTTCGGGAGGATCTTCTGTCGCAGCAGCAGGGGAGGGTTCTCCACCCAAACCTGTCAACTCTGCGCCTCCATGCGTGGAGATTAAGCGGCAGCAGTTGATGGCTTTTGACCTTCCTCCTGGAGTATGTAACGTTATTTTGGTGGCCAGGCGGCCCTCCACTAAGACGGTATACGCCTGCCGTTGGCAGAAATTTGTGTTATACTGTACAGAAAGATCTATTGATCCTCTTTCTGCTTCTCTTTCCACTGTCCTTTTATTCATTCTTACTCTTGCCCATGAGGGCTCTGCTTTGGGAACTCTCAAGGGTTACCTCTCTGCTCTGTCTGCTTTTTTGAGGCCGCCAGACCAGCCCCCTCTCTTTAAGTCTCCGATTGTACATAGGTTTATAAAAGGGCTGGCTCACTTGTTTCCACCTACACCCTTTTTTTATGCCACAGTGGGACCTTAATTTGGTCCTCACCCACCTTATGTGTGCTCCCTTCGAGCCTTTACATAATTGTCCCCTCCGGCTGTTGACCATCAAAACAGCCTTTTGAGTGGCAATTACATCTGCCCGGAGAGTGAGTGAGTTGCAGGCGTTGTCTTGCACGCCTTCCTATCTGATGTCTTTTACAGACAAAGTGGTGCTTTGCACCTGGGCTTCCTTTTTAACCAAAGGTTGTGACCCCATTCCATTTGGGTCAATCCATCACGTTGCCCACCTTCTTTGCTCCCCACATCCCTCTAAAGAGGAGGAGTGTTTCCACCGACTGGGCCCAAAAAGAGCATTGTCGTTCTACCTTGACCGCACTAAAGAGTTTCGGGTGGACGACCAACTCTTTGTGGGGTACGTGGGAGCTAAGAAGGGATGGGCAGTGCAGAAAAGGACCATCTCTCGCTGGGTTTTTCTCTGAATCAAGATCTGCTATGCCCTGGCATAGAAGCAGCCGCCGAGGGATTAAGGGCCCATTCCACCAGGGGAAAGGCTGCGACTACCACCTTGACTCGGGGTGTCCCAGTCCTGGACATCTGTCAGGCAGCAACGTGAGCATCTTTGCACATGTTTGCCAAACACTACTGCCTGGACAGTCAGGTAAGCAGGGACGGGCATTTTGCCCGTTCTGTCCTGCAGGACTTCCTAGTTTGAGGTATTGGTCCGCAACCCACCGCCGGGATGGTATGGCTTGGGTATCTAATTCAAAGGTAAGGAATCTGCAGCTAGAAGTCTCTATCAGATGAACAAGTTACTTACCTTCGGTAACGCATTATCTGGTAGAGACTATCTAGCTGCAGATTCCTTACAGCCCCACCCATGCTTCCCCACCTTGTGGACTAATGTTGAAGGGCTAGGGTTACTCCCCCTTTCAGGGCCCTAGTTTTGCACACAACTACGTCAGTTACTTTGTGGCTCTGAGCTTCTGGCACAGAAAAAACGAAAAGTACTGATGTTCACACGCCTGGGTGGCGTCTATGTAGGTACCGCGATGTCATAACCGACGCTAACGACGCCGACGACGTCACTCGGAGCCAAATGGAGCCACCCGACGGCGCTCAGCAAAAGTTTCCGGATCCAGCCTGACGCCTGGGAAATTCAAAGGTAAAGAATCTGCAGCTAGATAGATTCTCTACCAGATAATGCGTTACCGAAGGTAAGTAACTTGTTCTTCTGATGAAAAAGATTGTACTCACAAATCCCCGATCTTCCTCGGACACTCTCTCTATACATCCTTTTAGTAACATCTCCTGCACTTCCTTTGCCACTAAAATCTGTAGCTCATCTTGAAAGACTAACTGCCTTGGGTCCCCCATTTGGATTGGATCCTTTCCGAACTCTAAAGCATATCCCTGAAATGTGAGAAGTGCCCATAGTTGTTCAAACTTTCCAACTGTTCACAAACGATCTTAAACTTCCCCCTACTTTTCTTGGGATAAAACCAAAAGTAGTCTTCATAGTTACCTTGAAATCCTTGAGAAAACTGTGCTCTTCCTCTTGACTGGTGTGTCCTGCTTGTTCTTCCCCTCTGGGGATAAACCCCTGTGGTGGACTGAAAACCTCTAAATGTCCCACGTCCTTGGGACTTATAGTGGGACCTTGTAAATGATCGGCCAGGGAAACGGCCCCTCTGCCCCGATCAAAAACCCTTCTGCCAAACACTTATCTCAAAGAGGACTGTGCCTTGTCTAGATTGGTGAAGGTGGAGACATACTTTCCGACCCCCTTCACCAATTCTTCCCCAAACAAATAACCCTTAGGGTCCTCAGAAGGCTCTCTTTTGGCAAAATCTCCTAGCTTGGGACTTATGCTCATCAAGACTGCCTTGCGTCTCTCAGCCATAATTGCAGCATTTGCATTTCCAAGGAAACAAACTGCTCTCTGCGACAATCCACTCAGCAACTCATTGTCTTCCTGTACAGACTTCATCTTTGCTTCCTCAGCCATGCTCAAAATTCTGGCTAATAGTCTAAAAATATCCAGCAAACGATCCCGACAGTGCTTCAGTGCCCTTTCTAACTCTTTTCTTGGATTATGACCCATCTTAAACAGGAAACTGATTAAATCAGGATTCAAATCAGTCGTCACACAAGTCTTATTCTCAACAACCGGCTGAGAGCACTCCGCCCTCATCACGGCCCTGGCCTTCTTCTCTAAAGTTCTCCTAACCCATAGTTTTAAAAATCTGCCACATGTGGAAGTGGCCACCAGTCTGCACTTCTGGGATGCCTTATCATCTTAGGACTGAACATATCCTCTCCTTGAGGATCTTTTACCATCCCTTTTTCCTTTCTTTCCTTCTCTATTTTGCCCACATCCATATCCCATCCATCATCAAAATAGTCATCTAAAATGAACTCATCATCAACATCTCCATAATCCTGACTAAGTCCACCTGCAAGCACATTTTCAGTTTCATTTTTGCCGCTAAGGACACCATCTTTCGTGCCGCTTTGGACACTTTCTTCATTTGTGGCGCTTGGCACACCTTTCTCCTTAGTCAAAAATCTAATACCAACCTCAACATTTTTAGTTTTCCTCCTTCTTTTCCCAAATCCTTTTTCTTTATTTCCCTCATCTTCATCTACTGACCAAAATTCATCCTCTGAAAAATCCACAGCCTTTCTTTTTCTCTTAAAAACATTCTCAAAAGCCTCCTTTACAGATGTCCTTACTTCCTCCTGCACCAACTTTCTCAAAGTTGCAGCCCCAACACTCAAAGATTCACCTTCCTCACTCATTTTTATTGATTTTCCTTCCTTTTTTTTTATGCTCTTCCATATCTTCTGATAAATCACCCTTTGTCAACACCTCCAAAGAATCTACCTTAATATATATATCAAAGCTCCTCCGTTTCTCTGTTTGTCAAAACAGAAGCCAGCACTCTCGGGGAATCATTTGCAAAAACTTTATTGCTGTAAGCAACAAAACAAACGCGTATCGGCGTAGCGCCTTCGTCGGTGTTACTGCCGTTCGCGCCGCAGCCGATTTTAAAAGGACATTAACATAGATTGCCACAATAAGATGGGATTCATCGTATCATCTTATGGTATTAGACATTACCAGTCTATACACCTGTATAGACCATTCTAATGGACTTAAAGCTGTACAATACTATTTGAACCAACGTCCATTAAAATTTGCTGAGCATAATCTTATGTTGTTGGAATTTACAGAATTTTGCCTGACAAACAACATTTTTCTCTTCAAAGATGACTACTACAGGCAGATCTAAAAGGCACCGGTACTGCGATGGGCACCTGCTTCGCCCCCAGCTACGCGAATTTATTCGTAGGCTGGTGGGAGGAGCGGGTGCCCAGAACATACCAAGGAGAGATAGATCGAGGAAAAGTCATAGGTTGGCACAGGTATATAGACGACCTGTTTTTAATTTGGAATGGCAATGCAAGTTCTGCTCAAGAGTATATTAAAATTCTTAATGATAATACTCTGAATCTAAGATTCTCAGGAGAGGTAAGTTCAGTGGCAGTGAACTACCTCGACCTGAGGGTATTTATAGCAGATGATGAAATAAATACAGCATTGTATAGGAAGCCCACTGCGGGTAATTCTACCCTGCATGCTCGAAGCAGTCACCCATCCAAACTAATACAAAGCATTCCTTATAGGGAATTATTAAGACTCAAAAGAAATAGCACAAGGAATAGCGATTTTGAAATTGCGGCCCGTGAATGCATTATGAGGTTTGGTAACAGGGGATATGACCCTCAGCTTCTGGAGGGCACTCTTAACAAAGTCAGGGCCATTCATAAACAACAAGTTATGGAGGGAACAAGGTCAAAAAGTTCTAAGAAAGATACCCAGGATGGCAAATTCAGGATGATAACAACATATTCTGATGGAGCTAGCACTTTAAGAAGAATTCTAAGAAAGAATTGGCACATCCTTAAAACGGATGCTGTCATTAGCCAGGATATACCCAATTTTCCAAGGGTAACTTTTAGAAAGGCAAGATCTATAAAAGATACGCTAGTACATAGTCACATGGGTAAGGAGATACAGAAAATTGGTACCATTAAAGACATGAAGGGGTTTTTTCCATGCGGAAAATGCAAGGCTTGCAGTAAAAGCAAGCGAGTTCTGGGATATGTGATTCCAGATATCAAAAAACAGAAAAGAATAATGAAGTTTATCACCTGCAACACTACACATGTAGTTTATTGCTTAGTGTGTCCTTGTGGCCTTAGATACATAGGCAGCACCATACACCCAGTCAAGGACCGCATTTTAGAACACATGCGGGCCATTACGAAAAAAGACGAAACGTATCCAGTTGCCAGACACTTCGCAGCCATGCACAATAGCAACAGGGATCTGGTGGAATATTTTGGTCTGGACTCTGTGGCCGCCAATTCAAGAGGTGGAAATAGAATCCAGAAACTGCGGAGATTGGAGTCTCGATATATAATCGATCTCCAAACCAAATTCCCAAAGGGCATGAATAGCGGGGAGGAATTGGCAGTGCATCTGTGAATGATGGTCACCCAAAAAAAAGCCGATATACGGCTTAATGATGTTTGAAGTGTATAAAGTGTTTGAATGATGTAAATGTAAATAACATGTCATACGATCATGACTCTTGGAAAGCAATATATCTGACAATTAAGCCGATATACGGCGAGATTTGGGTTAACTATTGCCAAAAGTTGTGTTATAAAACCGATGATTAAGCCGATATACGGCAAGATTTGGGTAAACAATTGTTAAATGTTGTGCATGAAAACCGATAAACGGTAATATGACTTAAACAGTGTTGGCAATACAAAGTATAAAGGTATTTGTAGATCAGATATTGGAAACGATGACTAGGGTAAATGGCACCTAAAAAAGAAAAAGCGAAATGGTAATGGGAGTCCGTTGTCTATGTCTATGTTAATGTCCTTTTAAAATCGGCTGCGGCGCGAACGGCAGTAACACCGACGAAGGCGCTACGCCGAAACGCGTTTGTTTTGTTGCTTACAGCAATAACGTTTTTGCAAATGATTCCCCGAGAGTGCTGGCTTCTGTTTTGACAAACGGAGAAACGGAGGAGCTTTGATGTAATCGCGGTGCACTTCCGCGACGCTAGCACCCGCCTGTGAGTGCTTCCTGGTAAAGTGCAGTGGAGCAGGCTTAATATATATATATATATTTTTAATTATATTCTCTGCACTGCCGCTATCCTACCTACATCTCCGACTGTCAAAACGCTAAGAATTAGCTGTTCTCACAGTTGGCCCGAATTAACGATCGTCATCACCTTTCCCAAAATGGCGATCCTCTCTTCCATCCACTTTGTACTATTGCAAAAGACAACCTTTTCCAAAATGGCCACTACGTGACGTTGTCACGCACGTTTGCGTGACGACGTCCCGTTCACTAATTACAGACGCCTCCAAGGAACAAGGTTATTCCTGAGGCTCCCTCAAAAGAAACACTCGATCCCAGCTGCGAGTGCAAAGGAAGCCTCGCGCAACATAGGACGGTGCCTTTTAACCGTTACCGCTGGCGAGCTCAAACCCGAAAGGGTTACTCGCGCCCCGCGGTGTAGACACTTTTAATTTTTTACCTAACACAAAGTTCACAAATTAAAATACCTACCGATCTACGCTGCAAGTACCTACCGATACTCTATGAACCCATAAATTGGGTCAACAAACACATAAATATAATTACTAGCTTACATTTAGTATCATTAAAACCAAAAGAAACATACAGAATTACTAAATTTTAAACATTTGTAATTTTAAAATGAATACATACACCACCAAAAAAAGACTATATTAACAATACTTATCTGTCAAGGAGCAGCAGATAAAAGAGAAAGATGGCTGCTGTGATGGAAGTTATATATGCTTAAGGGACATTCTAGTTCTGGAGTTTTGGTGTTGGTGATGTTTACTTTAAAGTGCTGCAAGGAGCTGGCAATAAAAGATATATGCATAATGCTAGCCTCCGGTCTTGACATGAAATCTCCACCATTTATTTAGAATAATGAACTGGTCAAGGTGCCACTACCAAACATTAGATTGCATCCTTTGGAAAAAAGTTTGACACGTTGATGTGGGAGTATCTAATGGAGGTACTACAGAGAATGGGACTGGGGGACCGGAGTTCTACTGCTGGGTGCAGCTCCTTTACATGACTCCCACAGAGAGGGTGCTCACAGGCAAGATGATATTGGATGTATTACATGTGCGACGAGGCACCAGACAGGGGTGCCCCCTCTACCTTATCATTTTTGCGCTGGAGCCCCTTGTTTGCTTATTAAGAACAAAAGGCAAAGAGTGGGAGATATTGGTGGACATGGACTGGCACACAGTGTTTTTATATGCCAATGATGCACTGAACTACCTTTGCAACAAGAGTATAAAAGGTGGGAACTTGCCTTTGGTCATTGAAGTGTCGACGACTTTGGGATGGCGTCAGGGGTTGAGGGTTAATTGGGATAAGTCCTGTCTATTTCCACTGGTCAAAATGCCACTGACTTTCACACACAAGGGCTGCCAATGGGAATTCTGACCTTCAAATACTTGAGGGTCCACACCTTCCAAGACAAAGTGGATCTGATTGGCGACAATTTGGGGAGACAGTGATGTTCATTTGACAATCTCTGCCATTTTGGAAAGCATTACCATCATCATCACTGGGTTGTATAGCGATAGCCAAGATGCTGATATTGCCTGACTACTAAATTTCTTTGCGGCGATATCTGTGATACTGAAAAAGTGTTTTTTTAGAGAGACGCAATTGCTGCTTACAACCTTGATCTTGGGCAGGGGCTGCCGCAGAGTGGCACTTAGAAAACTATATGCCTCGCATGAAAAGGGGGACCTAGGAGCTCCCAACTATGAACTAAAACATGCTGCAGCACAATTTCAATGCCCCATGAGGCTGGATAGCCAGGCCGTCAGACAGGGAGACACTAGGTGTCATATTTAACAGTCCCTATCACCACAGGAACGTCACTTTTTACGATGTTCCTGTGGCAATAGGGGCTTCGCCTTATTTACAAGGCGGCGTTAAGCCACTTAATGTGGCTTAACGCCACGCTGTATATAAGGCACCCTTTCACGCTATACTTAGCGTGAAAGGGGTAGACAATGGGTGTTCCGCCGCAACACCCATTGATTTTGACGCTGCCCCATATTTACAAGGGTGGCGTAAATATGGGGCAGCGCCAAAATTAAGAACAGGGAAAACCTGGTTTTAACATGGCGAAACGAGGAGAAATTATTAATTTCTCCTCGTTTTTGCTGTTTCTATGTGTGCTGCATTGTGCAGCACACATAGAAACAGCAAAACGCCATGAATGATTGTTTATGTGCAGGAAGGTGTCCCTTCCTGCACATAAACAATCAAGAAAAAAATTGCGATTTGCAACTTCTATGTATGCTGCACAATGCAGCACACATAGGAGTTACAAATCACCATTTGTGATTGTTTGTGTACAGAAAGGGACACCTTCCTGCACTTAATCATTCCCTCCCAACACAGGTACCCTTGCACTATTGTGGAAGGGTGACTGCGTTGGCGCTAGGCAGCTTAATTTAGCGCCAGCGCCAGGGGAAACGCAGGGGTGCACCGTATCTTTGTATTAAGGTGCATCCCAGCGTTTTCAGAATGTCGGAGAGTGGCGTTAGCAAGTTTTGCTTAACGCCACGCTCCATCAATCTGTTGTGCATATGCCCCTAGATGTGCAATCGCAACTGGGGGAACAATGCATCATACAGTGGCTAATGGCAAGTGGAAGCAGAACAGGCGGAAACCTCTTACTGATGTCAGTAGCCAAATGGTGCTGGACGACATATGTTTTTTAAAAAAACAGACCCCATCACATACTACCACTGTGATTCTTTCCAGAGTGTTCTAGGCTGGTAGCACTGCACAGTGTGCACCCATGGAGAGAGGCAGAAATAAGGGTATCTGGGAACTTGATCACTTACAGAGGCCTGAAAACATTTGAGGAACTGCTGAATGAATACAACTTGGGACTTGGTCAATTTTTAGTATATAACCCGCTGGGATGAATAGCAGTATCCAAATGGGCACTGATGCAGAAGGTACTGAATACCTCACCCCTACTGCAGACCCTCCTCACACATGGTACCGCCAGGTGGGCAATCCTATGCCTATTGGCCGCCCCATTACAGCAGGAGGGAGCAGCACTGGAGACGCTTAAAGAATGGTGGGAAACACAAATAGGCCCGGAGATACCACTTGGCAACTGGGTATGAGGGTTACTTAGCGTGAAATTCATCTCCAAAAACACAAGATGGTGATACATGCAATTTAATTACCTCCACTACACATATTTGACACCCAAGCGCATGGGGCGCATGTACCCAGGGACGCCTTCACAATGCCCAAGGTGCCCGGTAATGGAGGCAGACTTTAGCCACATGGCATGGGCATCTCTAGTAATAGAACAATTCTCGGAGGAGGTGGTGAGGAATGTATCGGAGCTCACAGGAAGATTGTTCCCAGGAGGGATGTAAAAATGCATGCTGTGAATAGCTAAGCGCAACAAGAAAACTAAACATAGTTGCAGATTTATCATCAGCCTGGCAGTGGTAGTGGCCAAGAGGCGCATAGCAATGGCATGGAAAGCAACATTAGCATCTAGTATAAGGGAAAGACTGCGAGATCTGAGTAAGTGAGCCATGGGAGAAATAGATGCACTGTCGGCCCCTCGGGTGGCAGGAGGCAGGGGATCCAGATACACACACTGGGGCGCCATCCCAGAGAAGACGAGGCTAAATCAGACATCAGGCTCCCCTGAAGTGATCAATGTAGGTACATTCATTCAACTATGACAAATAGGATTCGACACTGAGGCTAAACTAGGGAACCGCTATCACTACCCCACAGGATAACTGGCGCACTCCACAGTAGGAGGACCAGCTTAAGGCCTATCTGAATCCTCCTGCAGCAAACCCCACCGGGACTTTCCCACCAGGATCTGTAGGAGCCCGCATGTTTGCAGAAATAGGTGACACTAGCCAAACCGGTCGATGACTGAGCTCAGTTGGGTTATGGGTTTAATGCTCATGATTGTTATTCTTTTCCATGTATTGTAGTCGACTCCTGTGACCACCAGCTACAGACGACTAGATAACATATAGTGCACGATTGAAACAAATGTTTCATCTGTGTCAATACGTTTCACTTACTAATGAGACTTCCACACTGTATTGTTATTATTTTATTATTAAATGGAATACAGAATTACGATGCAACAATTAAAAGCATAACATTGTCCTAGGAGCCCTGGCACCAAAGTGCATTACGTAATATGGGGATAACACATTGTGCGCGGACAAAATACCATCACGCATAGTGAAGTTAGCCAGTGGCTGCAGTGGGCTGCCCCATGCTGTAGTGGGTGGAAGGAAAAGTGAATGGCACAACAGCAGACCAGTAGATGAAGAATGCTGAAAGTCCCTCTAAGTAATTGTATTATACATCAAAAGTTATACAAATCAAATGACTTAAAAATGTATTCAGTTTTTGACTTCAACAGACACAAGGCTAGAAGGATAGAAACACGACTAGCAGAGCAAGCTTTGTGAGTCATTGCGCCCTCCCCTCTGCTCCCCCTAGAACCATAACTGATAACAAGGAAGATTAAATATTGTGATTTACACATTCATTTTTAATTATAGATTGAATCCAATGCAATATTTATGTGTTTTTCTCAGGTTTTTAAAAGTTTAAATTGTGAAAGTCTGTAGTTGTTGATTAATATAGTACATTTAAAGACTGGCCATTTTTGCCATGGTATTCACTACGATGATTTATAAAACTAGTCAAATTAAAGTAAGGCGTGAAGTTTCAGGATATGCACCAATTCAAAATCCTTGAGCCTAATGTATAAGTCTCATGTTTAAATCAGTGGCAAATAAGAAGTTATGTTTTTGTTGTTTAGATAATTAAACTAAAATTGCAGCAGCTGGTTTCTTTTCCAACCACTATTCCAGCAGCTGAAGCAGAAGAACTTCTACGAAATGTACCTTGGTTGGAGAAAGCAAAATCAACAACTGCTTTCATCAAGGTAACGCTTTTTCTCTTAAAAAGGCTAACAAATGTATATTTGTAACAAATATAGGAACATTTAAAAAAAAATTTACAATACATTCCTTGTTCCTCAAAAGCCACAAAATATACAAAAGTTTAGATAAAGTGGTTGTCATTTTCCGTGACACATTTAGAGGTCTAGATCTTGTGAAACATGTCATCATATAGTAATCATAAGTGGTGGGTGGATATCTGGTTTTGTGATCCATAGATACCCCGGATTGTCTACAAAGATTTGTGGTAGTTCGTTGGTACCAGAAAGCGAACCTATGTGCGCCAATCTCCTTTCACGGATAGGGAGCAATCTGGTAGCCTCACAAACCAAATGAAAGGGTTAAATTGAACTAAGCAGACAGGCAGGGAGCAGGAACTTGCTTTCAACAAGTCGGTGAAGTACATTAATCAGTCTGAAAGCTGTGAGATCTTTGGGCCAGAATCACAAACTGCATTTTGGATAGTGTAAAGTAGTACTCCAGTTTTTGATATTTACATACTACAAAATGCACTTCACAAACCAATGAGTGTAGATCTCTTTTAACTTTTCTGTAAAGAGATCTCTGCCATGGTAGCGGAGATCTTCACGTTCAATGGCCTACGTTTCTGTAATGAATGTGGGAAGGACCAGGTGGAGTTGTGGGAAAATGGGGAAAAATTACTACAACGTGGGTGGGGTTAAGGAAAAAAATAAGGAGGATTTTAGGAAGGGACACAATAATACAAAACACACACCCACAAAAAAAGTAAGATCATTGCAAGCCACAAATGCACTTCTAACTTTTTAACGGCCTAATAGGGTCAAAACAGGCTTCTATGTACTCCATACCAGACTTGGAGTAAGTCAAATTCTATAATGGCCAAGCACTGGTACTGCAACACAAGCTTCTAGAAAACAATGGAGAGAGGGAATTAACCTAACACCCCTTAGCAACTAATATGAAATCAATTAATCAATTCTACATTTATAAATTTAAGACAAAATTAAGTGATAAAAAGATTAAGTATAATTATTGATTATTGTTTTCAATTTCCCAAGACACTTAATTTAAACAAAATAAAATAAAATATTTAATTTATTTGTAACAATATAAACGTATTTAAATAACTGAAACACAAGTTTTAACCCAGTTTACTACAGACTAAGGGCCCAATTCTGATGCGGTTAGGAACAAATGTTTCCATTGAAGTCAATGGGAGTTCAACCAAATCGTATCTAGAAGCATCCGGATGCATCCTACTCCGCCGGACGGACTTTCCCGATCCGAGTGGGTCGGACACCATTTCCCAACCGATTCGGTCGGGAAGCTTTTCCAACCCGCATCAGAATCGGCCCCTAAATGCAAACAAAAATGTTTGCGAGGGTGGGTAATTTTATTTTTACATCATAGTTTAAAAATAATATTTATAAATTAAATTAATATGGTTAAATGAATTGAGATTTTAATACAACTGTAATTTGAGAAGATAATATGTTGCAGGTTTCTATTTAATTATCTCCAGGTTAAAATTATATATTTAAAATGATTTAACATAAATTTAATATATTAATTATTTTACATTTATTTTTTTACATTAAAATATTTTGATCTATTTTTAAAAATAAATAAAACTTCATTAAATTTCCCCATACTTTCATATCAGTGGATCGCCAACAAGTGGAAAGTTAGTATCACATAAATGTAGTCCTAAGAGGTTAGTCAGCACCTAGGTGTAAATCTTTACTCTGAAATTGTGAATTGCAAAAAAAGTGTAGTTACAACTAGGTGTAGGCATAGATCTACCCATGAGTAGATCTACGTCTATGTAAATTTACATTTGTGAATAGGGCCCTTAGAGAGATGCAGAAGCCAATTGGAACACGTGATTTCCTCTGGTGAGATTTAGGTATTCATGTTCAGATTTGGTCTTTTATACGCAGACATGTGACTTCATATTTCCTTCAATGAAGGACTGAGTGAAGAGCTGTGATTAAACCTAAATGTGGGAGGTCATAGAGTGCTCTACAGCCGATAATATCACATTCAGCTTGTGGTACAACTGTGGCTGTAAGTTACAGAGAAAGAGAGAAATAGAGAATTAAAGCAAAAGGAACAAAAAAGAAAGAGAGGGACATAAAGTGGTACAAACAAATCAATGAGGAGCTTGTGGTCCACACGTACAATAAATCTGGTACCCCAAAGATAAGTTTAAGATGCCACACCAGCATGCTAAGACTTCTTCTTCAATGACAGAGTAAGAGGGTCCCCCCCCCTTGAGATTCGTTGAGGCAAACACTACCACCTCTTCTTTACCACTCCGCATTTGTCACAAATCCACACCTAGACCCCACTGGCTGGCATCAGTCATTACAATGCTGACAACATGAGTATCAAATGGTTTGAGGAGTATAGCTTGAGAAACTACCTTTCTTATAAGTGAAAATTCCTGAGTACATAAATCATCTCACACATTTCTCTATTCTTCTTCAAAAGTTTACACATATTATTATTTTTTGCTGCACAGCTAAGAATAAATCTGGCAAAAAATTCTAATAAACCCATAAGTGATCTCAGTTGATCCTTATTCATTGGTGTGGCAAGCCTCTCAATCGCCTTAACAAGGCTACTCTTGGGTTCAACACCTTTGGGAGATAACTTGCACCCTAAATAGTCCATGCTCTTGCACTTGTCAAATTTGAGCGTTACACCCTTATCCCTCAAAATGTTTATTATATTCTTCACTCTCTTATCATGCTCATATTGATTCACACAAAAAGACTAATACATTGTCCTGGAATGTAAGAAGACCTTTATATTTTTATACAATCACTCTCTGAATCACTGAGATCGCTGATTATAATCCAAAGGTCATACATTTAAAGCAAAACGCCCCATCTTAACTAATGAAAGAGGTAAGATGTCTTAATTCCAGATGTAGATTAATGTCATAGTATGCAGAAGTCATTGTCAACAAGGTAAAAACGTTTTGCCCTTTCAGAGTGCTCAACAGTTCTGTCATGCTTGGCAGAGGATGGCAATCAATGCAAATATTTGAGTTCAAATCAATCAAATCCACATTCATCCTTAGTGACCCATTGGCTTTGTGTGCCAAGACAGTAGGTGCCAACCATACTGAACCAAAAGAAACAATTGATGGATGGAATGCTGAACAATACAAACATTCACCCCAGTCACAAAGATCTGGGTTTAATCCCTCGATCTTGTGCTCACCACGCCACCCCAGTTTGGACCCAGCCATATGCAAATCAGTCTTGACCCTGTTCCTCATGGGAACAGTCCTGCCTGAACTGCCAAGCCAGGTCCTCCTTGGACCGGAAACAAGCATTCTGGGACCGGTTTTGGGCATCACCCCCTATCATCCAGGCTAGCTTGAATCCAGCGGCGCAGTGAGCACAGGAACCATGTCTGGGCATACCCTTCTCACTTAGGGCGACAAAAGCAAAAGGAACAATTGATGGACGGAATGCTGAACAATACAAACATTCACCCCCAGTCATAAAGATCTGGGTTTAATCTATCGTTCTTTTGCTCACCACGCCACCCCAGTTTGGACCCAGCCATATGCAAATCAGTCTTGACCCTGTTCCTCAGGGGAACAGTCCAGCCCGAACTGCCAAGCCAGTTCCTACCTGGACCGGAAACAAGCATCCTGGGTCCGGTTTCGGGGCATCACCCCTCATCAGCCAGGCTAGCTTGAATCCAGTGGCGCTGTGAGCACGGAACCCATGTCCAACCTTCAATGGGTTCTATAACACCTTGGTCACACAATTTATTCAACTCTTTTTTCAGTTCTGATCTTAAGGCTGGAGGTACTTTATGCATTTTGTGAGCAATAGGCTGGGCATTATCTTTAAGGTATATCTTGGGTACAAAGTCTTTAACCAAACCTAACATTTTTCGAAACAGATCATCTTGTTGGGATCTATACCCAAATTGCTTTCATCCAGCCACCCCAATAAGCAGGAGTAACCTTTGGTCACATACACTCTTGGCACTGCTGTCCTCCAATTTGAAGGTAGCAGCAAATTCACCTAGTACACTGATGGGTTTGCCGCCCTATCCAACTGGGGGAATAAAATTTCCCTTAGCAAGACATTTTGAAATTGCTCCTCCCGCACCTTTTCTGCTATTAACCTAAATGGTGATCCAGACGCAGCCATGTCTCTTACACTGACATCTCTGACTTGTACATAACAGAAAGAGTGTTTAACAACCTCAGAAGAAACCTCAAATAAATTGCTACTTCTGTGTTTATATGTTACAACTTCAATTGTTACAACTACATTATCCTTGCTAGAACTCAAACTCCCATCACCATTCACTAGATAATCAACTTTATGGACCTTTTTTGCAGTAAACTTTAATGAAAGTTTGAATACTTTGGCAAAAATCCCCTTTCTTTTTGCACTTGAAGCATAAACAATCAAGGCAGAGTAACACTGGGCGTTGTCCAGATGCAATGAACTACCACATCTGTAACACTCTAATGTCGTATTTCTACCAGTTTATCACTTTTCACTATCAGTACAACTACAACATGATTGCCCTCTAACCTCTATCTCACTTTTGCTATCAATAATAGACATTTGTTGCATGACAGATTTGGTGATTTCAATGCTGGCTCCCAGGCTCTTTCTAGAGTTAAATTGGGTGTCGAGAGGAGTGTCTCTTCTTCAAAATCTCTGTATTCACAGGAGACAGCTAAGGCTCTTAGAACATCCGCCAAGCTGCTAACGGATTCACCTGGAGGTTGTATTCTTTTATATAATTTGTGTCTCTCCATGGCACAGTTTTCAGTGATTTAAATTTTGTGTCAAGAAATTTAATTGTAGATCCATACTCATCTATGTTATCCCCGTCACGAACTACAATTTCTTTTGAAGTATGCTTTAATTAAAATTTTCCGACCCGCAGTCCTAAACAATGTCATAAAATTGCATACATTTGCTTTTGTATGAATGAGTTCCATCAATACCATCTAGACACACTTCAAATCCTTCCTTTCATTGCTCCTAATCAGTATCTGCTGAGGTGGGGTTAGGTACAGATGCCGGTGGAGGTATACTTGATTGCTAAATATTGAAAAGTAGACCAAAAGATAAATCAAGGAGAGAAAATTTGGATCAAAATAAAGTCAAAATTACTGGATTCATACTGTCTGACACATCAGTGCGTTTTTTTCTTCCAGTCAAAAACATTGTGTACCTAAACCAAGGTGGATGTTGTGCTCCTAAACCAATGTGATAAAACACACACAGATATAAGCCTCCAAGGATGGCAAGGAAACAGCGGGTGAGCTTGTATTTAAATCATCTTTATTGCGACCACATCAAACGCGTTTTGGCTGAAACTCAGCCTTGTTCACTGATGGCGAGAGATCGATATTTTTGCATATTTATGTAGATGCACTGACTGACGCAATGCCATAAACACCGTCACCAGGCTCTCCTAATGTAGGCACCCACCTACCTCATTTAAAGATTAATGTTCTTACATGCAATCAATTGCATAAATATACGCAGAAGTGGATGTAAAATGGTCACAATATTTTTTTCTCCATATCCTTATAAATAAGCAAATACATACATATATGCTCCTTCTAAATAAGTAAATATCAAGATAAATATACACTCATTATGAAAATCATCTATGTACATATTTTATAAAAAAGTCTTCTGAATATTTAATACTAAAACCTTCACTATACAGAGCATATACAACAAACCTTATTAGTCCATATGACTCCCATATATGTTTTTTGTTTTCACTTAAATAACCAACTTTTTTTTTAATCACTCTTATGTTTCTTTACCAACCAATTAAGCCCAAGTGGGCAACAGTTACTGTATTTGAATGATTGGAACCTAGATCTATTACCGCTAAAATAGACTCCGCCAACATTACCTTTTATACCATCACCTGTAAAGTGCATCACTATCAACCTTTTTACTATTTCACCTTTGTGTTAGTGCTCAATTCACTTCTATCTAAAAAACTTTTAAAATTATTAAAAAATGAGTTCTGCTTGTAACGGGATGGAGGCCCCTTCCCAAAGTGTCAGTGCTTCTAATTGCTCATATGCCCTCATAGATGTGTAAGACACACAATTGATGGACGGAATGCAGAACAAATCAAAACATTCACTCCCAGTCAAGAGATCTGGGTTAAATCCATAATTCTTTTGCTCACCATGCCACCCCAGTTTAGACCTGGCCATATGCAAATCAGTCTTGACCCTGTGCCTTATGGGAACAGTCCAGCCTGAACTGAAAAGCCAGCTCCTCCCTGGACCGGAAACAAGCATCCTATGACCAATTTCGGGGTTTCACCCCTCATCAGCCAGGATAGCTTGAATCCAGTGGCACAGTGAGCCCGGGACCCATGTCTGGGCATACCCGGCGCACTTAGAGCGAGAAAGCAAAAGACACACAATTGATGGACGGAATGCAGAACAAATCAAAACATTCACCCCCAATCAAGAGATCTGGGTTAAATCCATCATTCTTTTGCTCACCATGCCACCCCAGTTTAGACCTGGCCATATGCAAATCAGTCTTGACCCTGTGCCTCATGGGAACAGTCCAGCCCGAACTGCCAAGCCAGGTCCTCCCTGGACCGGAAACAAGCATCCTAGGACCAGTTTCGGGGTTTCACCCCTCATCAGCCAGGATAGCTTGAATCAAGTGGCACAGTGAGCCCGGGACCCACGTCTGGGCATACCCGGCGCACACAGGGCGAGAAAGCAAACGACACACAATTGATAGACGGAATGCAGAACAAATCAAAACAGATGTGTGTGCAGATCTTCTTCCATGTTAAGGCCTCATGTAGTCTTAGTGTTTAATTCTTAGTCTTAATCTTTATTCGATCAACCAAAAGTAGATCATAAAAGATACCCAGAAAGAAACAAGTGAAGAGAAAAAATAGAAATGTTAAAAACATCTACAATAAATTCATGAATGACTACATTCAAAGAAGAAAAAGTTTTAAAAATCAATAAAAGAATAACAATGTGTTGTTCAAATAGGCTTGCAACCCCTTACAAGCACTAGGAGAGAGAAAAAGTGCATTAATTCAGAAATGACATCATGCCAAAGAACCAACAATTCATAATACATGTAGCTCTCTGGGCAATAAAAATTTAAAACATCATACTCCTTCTTAGAGCTAAAGTGCAGTTCGAAAAACTACCAACTAAGTGACATGTATCTTGATCCTATAGTTGTAATAAAAAGAATAGAGCAGCCTTACACTTTGAAAATTTATGTCTACGCAGCAATGGTAACAAGCATTGGCATAGCCAATAGGTCTCGCTTTTGGGACCTTATAAGTATTTAGTTATGCAGCATAATATCCTTGGTGCAACAACATCAACTGTTGCATGGGTAAACACTTATAAGGTCCCAAAGGCGAGACCTATTGGCTATGCCAATGCTTGTTTTGTGTGGGCGTCGCTCATATTTACGACGTGTCTGAAATGGCCCAGCAAAACTATTGACTGGTCTTCTTACCTGTTGGTGTTGGAGCCCGACGACAGAGCACAGCACAATTACAATCATACATACGATGAAGTCGTGTACACAGCATATTCTGGCCGTCGGCGCTATCTTCAGGAATTCTGGGGCCCCGGGCAAGACACACTTTGCCCCCCCATTCACAAGAAGTTTGAATTTATTACCCATTATCGGACCATGTGACAAACAGTGTAAATTACACATGAAACATTCAGAACTGCGGGCACCAAAACAGGTGAAAGTTTAAGCTGCCCGGTGTGAGCGAGTGGTGAACAGAGCGGGGGTAGGCACAGAAAGATGTAGAGAAAGGTAGAAAATGTAAAGAGACTAGGTTGTGATGAAATAAGGAGAAAGTGACACTCAAAAGATTATTTTTTGATTCAATGTCTACATCTGTCTGAGAGCCCGAGAGTTGAAAATGCAATAGGTCTCGCGTTTCATTAAGTTAAAGCCATTTGCTTTGCTAATGCTATTGTATAGCAAAGCAAATGGCTTTAACTTAATGAAAGGCGAGACCTATTGCATTTTTAATGCTTGTTGTTTTAGTTGGCAGGTATGCGGTCTCCACCAAGAAGTGCCGACACACCCACAGATGGAATGGTTGCACGTTGCGGAGCACTGTGGCTTCTGCAACGGCAGTGTTTGGAGTGGTGCATTCCATTATACAACGCTGCCCCTCAAGTTGGCACAGTGTACCTGGCCCACCTTCTCCAATCAATGACGTTCCTCCAGGAGGCAAACTTCAGAATGGTAGTTTCGACAGCAGTGTTGGTTCTTCTGACAAGCAATGTGGGAACTATGTGTCCATTTAACAGTGGTTTTATTCTCCTACAGGAAAATGAGCTGCCGACCCTACAAAGATGTGACGATTTCCCACTGCAATGGGCGGAGTCACTCACTGTCTGTCGGTGACTGCAGGGGGGCGGCGGCATGTAGCCAGGTTAAATCACACCTGATATCAGGAGCTCAGGCAAGAGGCATGAATGAATGAATGGAACATCTCTAAAGCGCACTGCCACTTGTAGACGAGCATCCTGGCGCTATACTAAGAAGCACTGTGAAACCTTGTCAAGGTCCTTGAACAGATCAATTACATTAGGGCGTGACAGTGCATATGTTATGCCCACATCTCAGATGCTCAGTGGAAACACTAGGTACCATCGAAGGGTGCAATCAACATTGGAGCGAATCAGTGTCCACAGACACCCCCTACAAATTTGGGAGTCAAGGCGCTAGATGGTTGCAAGCAGTAATGTAGCCAGTGTGTAATGCGCCCTACAACAAAGAAGGAAATGGGCCCCTGATTGCTGTAGAAATGATAAAATACAGCGATAAATTAGTGTTTAGAAGGCCGCTCTGGGCCCCGGTACCACTGCACCTTCTGCACCAATTGAAGCTACGCCCCTGGATGCGAGAACTCCTCTCTCCACTCCGAGTTCTGTGCACATTCAGCGACGCAAAGGGTACATACAGGTAGCAAACCCGCCCTTCGGAATCCGTCGCCCCCAGACAGCCAGCAGCAGATTAAAAGCACTCAGAGCAGGTGGGTAATTAGATTTTCGGTGTGACAGCTGAGGATGGATGGCCGAGCATTTATCTTTTTCCGAAGCATTTTCTCACGAGTGCGATGTTCGCTTAGGGGTGGGGGGTCTGCTGGCGCGGGGCAGAGAGGGCGTCCGGCAGGATTCCCCGGGAGTGTGTGGGCAGTGGGTACAAAGACCGCGCTGGGAGGAATGCAAATGCAAATCCCTTGGGAACAGCCAGCGAGACTGCTCAGTGGGTTAGGCGCGCACTGCTGCCATCGATGAATGACGTTTGAATCCGAGCAGGTGCAACTCAGTCCTTCATCCTGCCAGGCAAGATAACATCTGTACTATTCAGTTGGCCAG
Organism: Calotriton arnoldi; assembly: GCA_963921515.1. NCBI lineage: Eukaryota > Metazoa > Chordata > Amphibia > Caudata > Salamandridae > Calotriton > Calotriton arnoldi. The sequence goes on along the minus strand of CAWUFW010002035.1, from coordinate 1,858,075 downwards.
CTGTAAGATCTTTTATCTGCAGAGCCAATAACCACTAAAAGCCAGCAGCACACACCAACGCCACATACACTACACAACACTGAAATTCAGTTACTGCAAAAATCAAAAGAACATCAAGCCCTTGGATTCAATGTGACTGATATATAAATTGTCCTCTCACTCCGCGCCACGCATCTTACATGTACATAGCTGCTAAGTTTAGCAGGTCCTTGAGTGACATGTTAGGCCAGGCCCGGTTTTCCTTGCAAATCTGCGACTTGCAGTCTCATTTAACCATGTATAAAACCAAGACTAAATGGCCCAGTGTTCTTCTAGCGCTAGCTAGACCCGAAGGTATCGGAGCGCTTTACAGTTCTAAGGAAAACAGAACTGGCAGAACTAGTCGCTCATGGACCTGGGAAAACTTGCCAGCTATAAAGGTATTATAATTTTAGGCAAAGCTCTGAAGTTAGGCCTGTTCAGTCGCGAACTGCTAATCCAGCCCTCGTTTTTTTTTTATTCTTTGCATTCACGTTATTGTTTTCATACTAAACTACAAGTCCCAGAGTGCTAAGCGGTTTGGTGAGCAACGCATGCTTCTCGAGCTACAAATCATGCTTCTAAATGTTCTAATGCTTATATGAGTGTTAAAGATGTTTTTTTCGGGCAGTACCTTGACCCGGTGTTGCACTTTCTGTTTTTAGATTGGTGGCCGCAGGGCGGGTCACAGGCAAAGCACACGGTAGCACAACTGCGCTGCTCCTGAAAGCCAGAATTATCACCAATATCGGAAACAAAACTGGAGAAGATGAGGCATTACGATAGAGCTATTGAGAACTGTGGAGCCAGGCTTGAGTCTCGGCGCCGGGTCTACAACCTGTGATTCTGGTCACATCTCATAATTTCCCGTTACAGCTAAGACAGGCGCATGAACAACTGGGATAGGTGCATACATTTCACGCGCAGGTAGGAAGGGGGCGCACACCTCGTGAACAGCTAAAGTGGAACCACACAGTGCATGAGCCACAACAGTAAACACGTGTCCCACAGTGCCTGCCAGTGGGGCATGAAGGTGTTCATAATCCGCGCTCGGGCAGTCCTGGGCCTCCTTGCAGTGGCACCGAGCGGTGGTCCCAAGTGGCAGTGATGATTGTTATTTTAGCCCTGTGACTGGTGGGGGGGGAGCCTGAGGGAGGGGTGGGGGTGGTGGGAACCTGGCGGGGGGAGCGGGGGGGGGGCTGGCGGGGGTGTGAGCCTGGCTGCGCTCAGCAGAACAGGGAAGACTGCAAGAGGTTGGGGGCGAGAGGGGTGGTGTAGGAGAAAGATATGAAGAGAAGATGGCAGATGAGAGTGAAATGAAACAGAGGGATGGAGGAAAGAAATGAACAAGGAAGAGATAGGCAAGAGAGACCGGAGAAACCACAGGACACCGTTAAACAGAAGGAAAGGGCACAGAAAGCAAGGATCTGGGCAGAGCAGGGTAACAGGGCACAGACACATACATGTTCTTGGTGCAGTCTGGAGTGAGGACTCGGTGCCAGCGGCACCGGAAGAGCCCTGTACTCTGCAGAGCAAGCCCTTGAGAGCCCCCTGGCCAGCGGCGTACCGCAAAATGATGCCCCCCCTTCCCCCAAACGTGATGAGAAAGGCCTGAGTCTCTCATAGCTATTTAGGTTGGACGGCACATAGAGCTACCCGTTGGAGAACCCTGGTGTAAATGGGCCTTCTTGTTAGCATCCCTTCATACTAAAGAGTGCACAATTGGGTCTTTACGGCGAGCTTTCCCTACACGTGAAGTTTGACCCGGATAGGCACAGGCTGTACCAGCAAGAGGCCTGACAAGCTCGTCAGACTCTTTATACCTTAGTTATCCCCATACACAAATGTGCCTGTAAAAGTTGAAACTTGCAGGCACGCTGAGCAGCGCCCCCTTCTGGGCACTGCACTCTTCTCACTCAAGGCACTTTGCTGAAGCCATCGATGCCACTGTCCTCCCTGTTACGATAGTGCTGAGAGAGGGCGATAACAGGCAGCGCTATATATCTTCTGCATTACATGTCCTAACCTGCTGGTTTACTAAAGCACCAACACAACGCACCGGCGTCTGTCACATGAACAGCCATTGCCGACAACCCGAAGGAAACCGACATATTTCCCTGCCTATGGATTTAGGGTGCACCGTGTACGACCGTTTACAAAACTAGGGCGACTCATTTAAAAGGTAGAGTCAGAGAAACGCGTATGTTCATCACCAACAAGGAGCCTTCATTATGTACACGTCACGGGCTTACTAGGAGGTTGTTTCATGTGGGAAGTCGGTCAAAAACCTCACTCGCGAAGGAGGAACGAGGAAGAGTGATTTTACAGCACGCGCAAAGCCTTGGATTGGCCGCATCTCTCATGGAAGGTAATGTGATGTGCCGAAGTGATTCATAAAGGAAGAGTAAGAGATCCGTTTTCAGGAATGGCCAGAAGCCCAGGGGTGAGGTCACTGCCAGAACCCGACACCCTCGCTTCCCATAACTCCATCGACGGTCCCATGCGCGCTGCAGATGTGCATGCACGAGTGGGCTCTTCTTCTCAAGCCCCCACCACCTCCCCCCGAGTGACATAGGATGAGGGCTGAAATATGCAACTTGCGTCCTTCAATTGTACTCCTGGCGACACTACAGCTAGTCTGTATGTCAGAGTCAGAATAACTCCTACAATAATATAGGCCTTCTTTTCTAATGAACTTCACAATCACTTTTCCCACTAATTATCTACAGTGCAGGTATTGCAAAACTACAAATACCAGCTCGTAAGAAACCCAAACAAGCGTGCGCACCTCAATAAAAAAAAAAAAAAAAATCGGCAAAAGTGAAAGCGTTTCACTTGCGGGAGCGAGCGGCGCCAGGAGCGATAATTGCTACCATATGGCGCCGCTGCTCGCTCCCGCAAGTGAATCGCCAAACGTGCACGCGTTGCCATTGAAGGCAATGGAACGCGTGCACGTTTTTGGCTGAAAAGCCGAATCGATAGCAAGAGGTCTTTTTGCCTATGCAGCGCATGCGCGCTGCGTAGGCGAGACCTAATAAAAACCTCGTTGTGAATGGCATATAATATCGACAAAAAAATACAAAATGCTGTAGAGTTTGGCTAGAATGCTCATCGATTGGACAAATACCAATAGTGGCTGAGGAGTATTGGCCCAGCGGAGAGCATAATAACCAACGAAAGGAACCTAAACTGAATCTAGCCAATAAGGTTCTCTTGTACACATTTTCCACGTATAATAAATGAGGGGTAATTGTTGGCACAATCTGAATGATACAATAGTCCCTAACCGTGGGTTTGACCACTTACGTTAGTTCACTAGAGGCCTGTCTATGCTTGGCAAAGCTATCCTGAACCCAATATTTGCCCTTTTTCTTGATAGTCTCCGGGTGCTCAAACAAATGTGCACATCCATGGCCCGAAAAGCAATCCTTCATATATTTTAGCAACGGGATGGCCAGCCCGCGCTCACAAGAAAGGCAATCTCTAAGAACTGCCCGATTAAGGTCAGCTTCCTTATTTGACCATAATGAGCACCAGAGAACCAAAGGGGAAGCATTAATGGTGTCCTGCATGTACTCCACGCCTAGCTTCTGGTGCAACCCATTCCATAAGTTAAAATTGGCAAACATTTCCCATTGTATATCTCCACAATTGGAGCAATAGGTTTTTTACCAATGGTCATGACGAGCAAAAAGGTAGTGCCTACAGCTTGGGTATATCGAATAATCCTATTACTGATGCAAGTGGACCAGGAACACCACTCATCAAAGTCCAAACACAGGTAAGAAAACGAGCTTACCCTATCCAATTTCTTGGTATCAATATTTATGGTACAGGTTTTAGTATTTCTAGGACCGCAGACCATTGTAAATGTTTTATTCAGATTTGTCTCCAGGTCCAGTCCTCTCATAAAACTAACATAACTGGAGATTAAACTCTTGAGGAGCATATAGCCGTCCTTGACAGAAGAACCCCATCATCTGCGTAAAAGAGCGCAGGCACGGCCTTTCGTTTAATTCAATAACGTATCTTAACTCAAGTTGCCTCAACCTCCTTTTTCTGTCTCCTCCTCACACATTTGCTGGAACAGCATCAAGTGCAAGATGTTTGCCCTTTCACCTCACCATTAGGGCATTTCTCAAAATGTCTCGCTACTGGGTAGAACTGATCACGATTCTTTATGGCCCTCAGATGTAGAAGGACTCTTTTGTGCGAGTCGTGAGTGGGGAGATGTATTGTGTTGTGTTTTTCCCATGTTGACATGCTTTACATCTCCCACATTTCTGAAAAGCCCTTTTTGATAGACAACCAAGTTGTTTTCCTATTCTCCGGGTTGCTGCTCACCAGTTCTTGTCTCATTGATCTGGCTCACCTAAAAGTAATGTGCTTAATATGGGATCATTCCTGAGCAGGTTCCAGTATTTATGCATGATGGCTCTTATTGCTGCCTCTTGTGTGTTAAAGGTGGTAATGAGCCTAAAGTGGGAGTCAAAGCTTTTGCGTTTGACACTTTCTTTATTTTTAAATAAGATGTGTTCTCTAGATTTATACATAGCTTTCGAGATAGAGGTCAGAATGCAGTCTTCTGTATAGCCCCTGGATTTAAATCTCTTTTTCAGATCAGTGGCTGCCTTCTTTTCTTCTACTTTATCGCTATAATGCCGTCTGATCCTTAAACATTCCCGATAGGGGATACTCTCAATTAGATTGCATGGATGGAAACTTGCCAAATGCAACAGCGTATTTCCAACAGGTACTCAACACCAATCACCTGCTCCTCCCACCAGCCCAAATGCAGATTCGCATAACTGGGGGAGAAGCAGGTGCCCATCATAGTGCCACTTGACTGTTGGAACAGTCCCCCCTTAAATAAAAAGAAGTTAGTGTTGAGGCAGGTGTCTATCATTGCTAATAGCTTTTTAGTATGCTGCCATAGATGTAATGATCTGGTGCCCAGAAAATGCCTCACTGCTTTCATTCCATCGCTGTATTGAATGCTTGTATATAGTAAGGGGACATCAACTGTTATTAAAAGATAGTCTGTCTCCCATAGGATATCATATAATCTCTGGAAACAAAATCGCCTGTATCTTGAATGTGTGATTTTTTACAAAATCACCTAACAAATGATCAACATACTTTGGTACATTTTCCTAACAACTGCCTATGGCAGATATTATGAAACGCCCTGGGGGGTTCTCGTTGCCCTTATGGGTTTTTGGTATCAAATAAAATACTGGTGTGCCTGGGTGATCTTTTTTCTAAAATAAGTATTCATCCTGGCTTAAAAGGCCCTGATCCCTCCAAGATTTTAGATCTGAATGTACTTTAGCAATGGAGCTTTCCATAATTTCTTTAGTGACACAACAGTAACACTCATCATTCAACTGTATGTAGGCTTAAGCCAGATACTTATTCTTTTCCCACAAAACTAATTTATTGCCACCTTTAGCAGATTTGATAACCACACATTCAGTTTTCATATTTTTTAAGTATATATATATATATATATATACATATATATATATATATGTATGTATTGCTTGCCATCAACACTCGATGTTGCCTATTGCAATGAACGTCAAGAGAAATAGTGTGTGTGTCACTGACACACTCCTCTCCCGTTAATGCTCTAAATGCAAATGGCAGAAAATACGCTTGACACATCAGGAGAAATGGTGTGCGTATCACCGATACACTCCTTAAACAGTAATGCCCGAAGTAAAATGGTGATAGTCACCCTGGTTGATGTATCATGTCAACACAAGGTACACGCATAACCGATGCACTCCATCAGACATTGTTGGTGAACGTCACTGAAACCCAGGTGTTCACTGCACGATCCAAGTAGAGGCTGCACAAAATAAAACTCCAACCCCTGCACAGCCAGCAAGCCAAAAGAGTACTTGATAGAAAGTGCCTTTGGGGAACAGCCAAAGCACAGCCGTCCACAGCATATTGACCTTTGAACCTCTCAAGGAATGTCATTAAATTCCTCCACAAGTGGGCTCTGGTCCTGTAGTCGCTCGTCGTTACTACAAAGAAATCTCCAGATCATAAAAGTAAATAAATTCTTCTTTATTAATCAGACTACAGGACCCACTGGAAGCACAATTCAATTGCTCCCACATTGAAATCTCCACAACTCTCTTTCCAACGTTCTAATTCTATCACCATCCACCCACCCACCTTCTATATTCTACACATAAGACCCAACAAGTGTAAAGACATTTCTATAGTTTTACTTTTTATGTATAATGGGGGACGCCAGAACCTGTTGCCACACAATGCTGCTGCCTACTACCCTGGTGGGTCTTGCTGTCCCAGGGTGCCTTGATGCTGCGGGAAGGGGGAGACGTCAACAATGCGCGTACATCGCTGCCTCGACCCCCGCGGAACGGGATGCCAGAACCTGTTGCCAGACACTGCTGCTGCCTACTAGCCTGGTGGGACTTGCTGTCCTAGGTTGCCTTGATGCTGCGGGAAAGGGGAGACATCAACAACGCGCTTATAGCACTGTCTCGACCGTCGAGGGCCAAGGGCGGCCCGTCTGCGCCAGTCAGAGACCAGAGGAGGCCTGGGTGGGTCCCCCTTCTCTTGGTTTTTTGGTTTTGAGATAGCATACGTCTGCGGTCCAGGGCGGCCACAAGGAAGAACAACAGGTATATCCTTTTTACTGTGTTAGTGAAGCAAGGTGAATCAACATGTGTAATCCATGGTTTTTCAATCTGGTCTACAGTTATCCTGCTGGAGGTGTTCGGGACAACCTGGAAGAGCTGGTAGGGATTGCTTTTCCTCCTATTTTTCCTGTAGAGACATTATTTTGATACTCACCTATAGTGGCTTGTTGTTCTTATATTTGTTATGTTTACATGAACTGCTCTTGGCAAGGGAATCAGCAGGCTATTGTAACTTGGGCACAATCTTGGAACTTTTTGCATAGTCCTTTATGGCAGTTGGTCACTGGGCCTAACGTTGTATAGTACTTTGTCGTTTGGTTACTCACAGACTGAACATTAGTGAACTCTTGTTGTCTCATGACCCTGTTGGATAGCCTGTTAACTGCACCCTGGATCCCGGACACAGGCTAGTCTTGGGTTTCCAATGCGGAAACGTAAGCCAGTGACGGTTGCCACTAAGGCTTCTGTGAAAACAGTAACCACTATGGATACTTTTCTACAATGAGCTGTTGGAATTTTAGATAAAGAAATAGAGCTGGTTACTTGTCGTCTTTCCCAATCTCCTTTACTCCATTTGCCTTCTTGTTCTCCTGGTACATCATCATCGGTCCCTCTTATCCAGGATCCAGGAGTAACTCCACTTCCTATACTACATGAAAATGGTGAGGTGGTCTGTATAGCCACACCAACTGACGTCGGGACCTTACCTAATCTCTCCCACTCCTGTTCTCGGGCCCAGGACAGTCAATTGTCATCCAATATCCAGGTGGTAATAGAAGAGGTCCCCATAGTGGGACCAGGAGGTAAAAGGAAGCGCCTCTCGACCAGCAGTAAACCCAAGCATTCTAGAGTTGACGGTTTGCAGTCTAGTTCAACTGACTCACAAGTCTTGGCTAAAACCGACCTGGTGGTCATGTTGGATTTGCTCAAAGCCTCTTTGTTTGTTGAACCTTAACACCACTTTAGGACTCCTGGTAGAAAGATACATCAACATGGTCCATAGAGTGAACTGGGTTGGGAGAACAAAGAAGAACTATGAGGGAAATTGCATAACCATCAATTTCAATAGACCTAACGTGGCTGAGAGAATTTTAGCAGCTACCAAACAGGCCACCCCCAGTGGTCTCATCTCCACAATTGTGGCCCTCCCTCTGAGATATTTTTACTGGCCATTGAATTATTTGCCACAACCTGGGCACAGGCAAAACATGAGGTCTCTGGACTTTGATCAGGCTAGCTGGCAAGAGGTTGCTCCTTACATAGCTCTTTCAAATAGTTTTGCACCATTAGCATTGATGGATGGTTGCGACTGACTGCCGTTGGCACCCCCCTTGGAGTTCATGACTTATTTAGTGCAGAACTCTTTCTGGTCTTGTGTCGGTAGATCGCAAGGAATGTAAATGTATTTCTTGGAACATTGCCTGTCTGAAGAGCACGTTTACTGACCCTATTTGGTTGTTGTTTATTAGAAAGTTTGATGTGATCTGTCTCCAGGAAACCTGGGCTACTTAGAACAGTTTTTTTCCTGGAGGGATATAAAATCTTCTTTATGTCTGCCACAACTTCGAGAGGGTGAAGATCGATGGGGAGGTTGATCGTTTTTGTTTCCTTAGCAACTCAATGCAGCTATGCTGTTTTGCCCACTGAAAGTCCCACCCTACAGGCCTTGCTATTTTCCAGAGGGTTTAGTAAGTTGCTTTTGTTGAATTTCTATAATGCCACATCCTCATTGCCGGGCACTTGTTGTCTCTCTGTTGGGTTCTTTCTTGAGGAACCTGGGAGCTCCCAATTTACATTGTGTTTATCATCATGATTGCAGGAGATTATAATGTCCACTTGTGTGGGGACCTGAGGTCCGATGGTTTACATGCCATGGGTTGTCCTCGCTTGATGGGCATGCATTTGGTACACACCCACCAAGGAGGTAATCTCAATGCCGCTTTGAGTGAGTTTGATTTAATCTCGGCTATGAGTAAGTTGCTCCTGGACATGAAGAACATCAACCCTACCTTTACTGGGAGGGACTGTGAGTCGTTTATTGATTTTATTTTTATTTCTACACCTTTTTTCCATCATTTTTTGGACTTTGCCATCCTCCAGAGTTTTTTTACTGATCATAACCCATTGTGTGTTATGACCCGCTGGCCCATGTTGGCACAACCCTTAGGGATAGGAAACAGTGGGACCCTAATGGCTGTTGATGGAGGCAGGAGACTCAAGTGTGCACAGATAATTCCAGAATCTTTTCATGACTCTGTTTGCTCAACGCTGTAAGGAGTTTGCCACCTGCGTAGATAGACAGACTGATCCACCTGACATAATGGAGGCCTTTACTGTAATTTCAAGTATAATATCAAAATTATTGAAGGCTCCGGCCAGGCAACATCATGATTTGGCCCCAAGATGGTTTGATTGTGACTGTTCCCAAGCGTTGAGAAACCGGATAAAAGCACTAAGTACTAATCCAAGGGACCTCTATCTAGTCAAGAAATGCCGTAGCCGGTATAAAGCTGAATTGGCAAGATGTGCGGCTGTTTTAGAGGATGAGGCCTGGTCAGACCTTATAGAGGCTAGCACCCTGAAGAGCAGCTCCAAGTTCTGTAGCATTAATTATAGCCCTTTTCTGGCGACAGAAACCGCTGACCCTTTGGAGGCATATCACGGAAAATGGCTGGGTAAATCATTTTGAAGAAACCTATCATGGCTGTCCTGCCTTGAGGGGGGATACTAGCCATATTGAAGGAAAACCCATCATTTTTTTTTCAGCTGAGGAAGTAAGAAAGGGCATATTGGGGCTGTCCAAGAACAAGGGCTCTGGTCCTGACGGGATTCCACCCGATCTTTACATCTCCAACATGGACATTTGGGTACCAGCTCTTACCTCCCTCATTAATGCAGCAGTTATGACTGGCCCCCTGGGATCTTGGGCGTCTCCCATCATTGTACCGGTTTTTAAGAAGGGAGACAGAGATACCACCCACTGTTACTGGCCCATCTCCGTGCTCGCTTCTGTGGTTGGATGTATTTTACTGGGAAGAATTTCCGAATAGGCAGAGGACAATAATATCTCATTGGAAGTTCAGTATGGGTTTCAACCGGGACGGTCAACAGTTGATCAATGTTTGAATTTCTATCAGGTTCTTAACAAGTACACAGTTGCCAGCTCCGGTTCTATCCACCTGGCTTTTGTGGATCTGTCAACAGAACCAAGTTTTGGCAGATCGTGTTGTCCACAGGGGTGGATAGAGATATTGTCTTCTTTTTAAGGGATCTCCATAGAGTGACCAAGGTGGTGATACCCTATACAAAAGATCTTAAGGTCATCCAGCAATTTTTAATACATGGAGAGGTCCAGGAGGGCTTCATGCTGGCCCTATTTCTTTTTAACTTATATGTTAACAATTTGGGGCAAGTCCTTTTGGAGCTAAAAGCAGGTTGCCCCCAGGTGGGGCAGACAACGCTGTGCTTATGGCCTGAACAGCTAGGGGGCTCTAAACTTTGTTGAACTCTTTTGTCCACTTCATGGAAGATTTGGACCTTTCGGTTAATAATAAAAAATCTTACGTGATGGTGGTGGGAACTTGTTCAACAAAATCTCAAACCTTTGTGGTTGGGTCTACTCCAGTCCCAAGGACTAGTGTATTTTCTTACCTGGGGGTGTTATTCGACTCTGCCCTGAATTGGCAGCCTTTAATTTGTAGAAAGGAAAAAAGACTTTGTTAGGGCAAATGCTGCAATTTTTAACTTCGCTTCTCGACTGGGCAATAGACCAACTGGGGCCACCAAGCTCAAGCAACCCGATGTGCCTCGAGGAGAGAAAAACAGATCATGATCAGGTGTGACTAGCAACTCCAGCTCAAGACCAATTATTTTACAACTACCACCGGAAGCAACCTCATATCTAGTGGTGCTGGGGAATGTACCCCCACTTTTACTAGGTGTCACAAAGGATTTTGGACAACTTAAGAACAAAGTTTTACAATGTTTGAACCTTAACACCTCTTTAGGCCTCCGGGTAGAAAGATACATCAACATGGTCCATAGAGTGAACTGGGTTGGGAGAGCAAAGAAGAACTATGAGGGAGATTGCATAGTCATCAATAGACCTAACGTGGCTGAGAGAAGTTTAGCAGCTACCAAAACAGACCACCCGCAGTGGTCTCATCTCCACAATTGTATCCCTCCCTCTGGGATATTTTTTACAGGCCATTGAATTATTTGCCACAACCTGGTTACAGGCAACACATGAGGTCTCTGGACTTTGATCAGGCTAGCTGGCAAGAGGTCGCTCCAGGGATAGCTCTTTCAAATAGTTTTGCACCATTAGCATTGATGGATGGTTGCGACTGACTGCTGTTGGCAGCCCCCTTGGAGTTGATGACTTCTTTAGTGCAGAACTCTTCTGACCTTTCTAGTCTTGTGTCTGTAGATTGCAATTAATGTAAATTTATTTCTTAGAACATTGCCGGTCTGGGGAGCACGTTTACTGACCCTATTTGGTTGATGTTTATTAGAAGGTTTGATGCGCTCTGGCTTTAGGAAACCTGGGCTACTTAGACCAACTGGGGCCCTCTTACAGATCTATATGGCCAAGTGCATCTCCAAAGTAACCTTTGGAAGTGAGATCTGGGGATACACTACACATGACGAGTTGAAAAATGTAGAAAACATATTTTTGAGTTGGCTATTATGTGTACCACAGGGTACTTCTACCTTTGTAGTACATGAAGAACTGGTTGTGGCCTATCTCTCTGATATCTTGGCTTTTCGCCCTCTTTCTCTCTGGTTGAAAATCTGGCTTACGACAGGGATCGAATTAAGTAAAGAGATTTTAAAGGATTGCCTGGCCCTTTATTATTCCCAGCATATTCCCTGGTTTAAATATATCAGGGATTGCCTCACGAACCTGGGTAGAGGAGACTTATTTAATAATCAGGATAAACTCTGTAAGAAGGATAATAGTTGGGTGAAGATTCCTTTTTTAGAAAGTGGATGCTAGATGGAGAAGAAGGGTCCCTGTTGAAGTTCGGTGTTTGCCGTCACATCATGCTGAAAACTGTGCTTTTTAACGGAGCCATACCTTTTATGGGTTAAAAGTATGACCGCTTTTTACTAACTAGGTTCCGGCTGGATCTTTTCTACCTCCTTTTAGGTCATCCTCGATGGGCAAACAAGGGTCATAATCTTTTGCTATGTGGCTGCGACGGTAAGTCTCCACAGGACATGCTTAATCTTTTTATGTTCTGTAGCTTTTACGAGGTGCCTAGGAAGTTATATATCATCTCCATTTTAAAAAGGGCAAATTTTAGCCTGGTTCGTCCTGCCTTTATCTTTTTACAAATGCTTTCGGGTAATACTGTACTTTATGTTCTTAGCTTTTTAAAATCGAATGTCAGGCTTAGATCCAGCTGTGACTAAAAGCCCCAGATAGTTAGGTTGACTGCTGTTTCTGTAAAATCCCCTTTTTACCTTTTAACTGTTATTGTATATTCTTAACTAGTTTTTTAACTGTTTTAGCTAACTCATAAATAATCTTACTGTATATATTCTGAGGGGGCTTTTATATGTTGAACATGTATCGACTTGTTGTACTTTTATGATTTTTATTTCAAAAGCCGAATAAAGTTGTTTTATTGATTGATGTATAATGTGTTTCATCATTAGACTTTTTGAGGCTAAGATGTGAATTTGCTTTCTTTAAAACTGAGGGTCAATGTTCATCTTCCATTTACTTTTTTACTTAGAATACCACATGTGATCTCTAGTGATCTTTTGAGACCCTCCTTCCCAATTGGGTTTCACCCTTAGGAATGGAAAATAACCTCATAAATTGGTTTCTCTGCATTGACTTCTAAACATATTTACGTTATTGAGGCCTTTTTTCCCGACACACATTTTCCCAGGTTTTTCTTGGTGAAAAATCTATGGCTAAACAATATTTTGATTGTGCTGTTCCCCAAAATTTGTGGTTCCGATTCAGTCAGTAACTCCTATTACCAGCCAAAGCAATTGTTACTCATAACTCGGAATGAGAGCCTGAGTGTAAACATCCTCTACTTGTCATCTGAAGAAAAAAAGGGAGAGGAGGGCCTTAAAACTCATACAAGGGAACTGGTGGATAATCTACTCAGTCTAGTATGATTCACAATCACTGTCCCTCTGTATGAGGGCATTAATACGGACAACTTTATCGGGAGGCATATATGGTGCAGCTACTGGGGTGCAATTGTAATCCAGTGGGGAGATGATGGACATTATGTGAAAATGCAGTATAGAGTGATTAACTTGTCGCCCACCACCCGACCCTCATGAAAAACTGTCACAGTGATTCAGATTTTAAGTAGTTTTTGTATGTGAAAGGTGCTTTGTGAAGAGGAAGGCTTTGATTGTTTTCTGGGTTTTTTCGTCTTGCCGTTGTCACGCGCCTAAACAACTTTAAGACAGTTTGGCAGTCGATTTAATAAGTATTGTTGCTGTCCCTGGAAATGCAAAAACACAACTACTACTGTAAACTCTCTGAAACTCCAAGCCCCGCCTTTTTAGGCTTTGACTTTCAGGGAATAGAAGGGTTGAAAAGCCAGTGCTTATTCTTGAAGGGTTGTTTGGAGTACTACGTCTAGATCAGATAGTACATTTATCACATGCAATTAATAGCTTGTCCACCCCACATTATTCTATTTGTAAAACATATAAGACTTTGATTTTGATTATATTTTTTGTATTGTAATTTAACTTGGTCACTGAACTGCGTTCTATACTTACATGAATGAACAAGATTTTCAATAATGGGGATGAACCCCAGATACTGTTGTGAGGAGATGCCTCTTTTGGCATGAACCCCCCACCCCCCAAGTTTGTGGACTGATGCTGCTGGTTTTTCGAGATTGAAGGCACACTCAGTTATGCTAAAAAGACTTCAGTGCCAGTGCTCTGACCATTAAAAAGTATCTGTCTGATTGTGTCACTCACAATTGGCATGAGTTAACTTACTTATATGGTACGAGGAGTACCCAGGGCCTGTAAGTTAAAGTGTCTCACCTACTGTGCCACCATGAGTGTGAGGAAACAAAGCAAGACTCCCAGGCAGCCACTGCCGCCTGGCAGAGCAGTTTTTACACTGCTAACCCAACTTTGCCATTAAAAGTAATCGCAAAGCCCAAACCTTCCCGTTGCACTGTTTGGAATGATAAAAAGAAAAAAGAAATAAACTGAAGAAACTCCATTCCATTAATGGTGCCCCTTTCTTCACTTGCCTTTGTGTAAGGATTTGGGAAGCCTTGTGGGATCTATATACATACTCACACACACATATATCTATCTAATATATATATATTCAAAAAGCACTTTCTTGTATTCTCACAAAGAAAGCTCGCACTCTGGGATGTTGCTTCACAGACAGAAAGATTAATCGGCTCACGTGTATCGGCCAAGCGCTGTTTGTCAAAGTTATTGGTATGTGGCTTTGACAAAGACTGCTTGGTCGATAAGCATGAGCCGATTAAACTTTTTGTCTGAGAAGCAACATCCAGGAGTGCAAGCTTTCTTTGTGAGAATACGAGGAAGTGGTTTTTGAATTTACAAGCACTTACTGCACCCGCTGCTCTGCACCAACCCCGCATGGTCGACGGAGTCGGAGGAACTGCAGGAAAGCTTTAATAATATCTAATAATATCTGTGTGTGTGTGTGTGTGTGTGTTCATGCGTGCGTGCGTGTGTGTATGTATGTGTGTGTGTGTGTGTGTGTGTGTGTGTTTATGTGTGTGTATATATATATATCTCTTCCCCAAAAGAGGCCTAAGGAGACTTAGGTCAGGGTTCTGTATATTAAAAAGTAGAACACGCGTTTTTACACTTTCTGGCAATGAAAACCCCTTATTGTCATTTTTACTGTGTAAAGGCTAGTAGACCCATTAGCAAGTACAGATATACATACTGATTACTCAGTAGAGCTAACTTCTGAATGGGAACACTAAATATGATACTTCAAGGTATCAAACAAATCATTGCATTAAACCTGACTTTGGAAAGCTTTTACTTGTTGCCCAAAGTTTTCTAGCTGGCCACAAGACAGCCATCTGTCCTCCTGGGGAGAGGTTTGAACGACTCTCAGTAAAGACTACAAAGGGGCTGCCAATGGAAGATCTGTGACCTCTTAGTGCAGTAGCGGCTCCTGGTGGGAGTGCTGCCGGGCGGTGACGCGGGGCGGGGGGTAGTAAACTCTGGAATACGGCCCAACAGAGGTTAGTAAACAAATAAATAAATAAAACGAAATTCGTTGTGCGCTGCATCGCATTTGGCGATGCAGCGCGCGTAATGAAATTCGTTTTATTTATTTATTTGTTTACTTACCTCTGTTGGGCCGTATTCCAGAGTTTACTACCCCCCACCCTGCCCCTCCCCCGCCCCGCGTCACCGCCCGGCAGCACTCCCACCAGGAGCCGCTACTGTCTTAGTGGCAGGAAGGTCAAACAGACTGTGAGCCGAAAAGGTGTGCCTCAAGGGGAAGCCAGCTTTGAAGGGCAAATGCCAGTCACACACGAGAAGGTCGGCTCTGTTGTTTTTGCAGACAGGTTGGTATTAGGGACAGAGAGTGGGAAGCCATGGCCAAACAGTTTATTTCCATGGGCGTATAGCCCCCAGGTAGCCACACCTCTGGGATGGGCTACGGAGCTCCACACACCAAGAGAAGGGTTCTGCAATGTTGGTAGTGGGCAGAATAGTACATTCTGGGATAGCAAGATGTCATACTTGGAAGGAAGTTGTCACTAGGCGAGGAGGGACCTGGAAGCCCATTGGCTAGTATTCTCTGTATCCCCCGTGGGCACAACCTGGGCATAAAGTTGGCACCCCTGGCACCCAGACCTCAGATCCTGCCTGTACTGGAGAGAGGACCGAAGGAGGACTGTCCTGCTGTCTATGGACCCAGCACTTGTTGCTCCTTGGGCTAGCAAAGAGAGACTGTTTATGTAGTTCCCTGCTTGAGGAAAGGTATCTACGAGACCCAGACAGAAGCAGTGACTTTCTGTTAAAGCTACAGGGCCACAAAAGCTGAAGAAGCCTGCCCTGGTTAGTTGGTAGTCAAGAACGCCTGACCGCCACTGGCCTGGGAGACCTAGTCACAATCCTCAAAAGTTGCAGCAGTCTGCTGGACCCGGTAGAGTCGTCGAGTACAGTTTAATCGCCCAGCAAAAGTTAAAGGGAACCACTTGTTGTGCTGTAACTGGAGAACAGTAGACCAATGGCAACTGGTTTTTGCCTAGACTTCACCCAGATTTCGAGGGACATTGACCCCAGTGGCCAAAGTCACCCCACCATGATGTTTTTGGATCGAGGGGTGGCCCCAGGGAGACACCCATCACCAGCTCAGCATCCTCAGCATTCTTGAGCATCTATCTTCAGCACACTGTATTCCTTGCATCAGGATCACTCCATTAAAGTCTATGGCGGTTCGCCTATAGAGACTGGTACTAGTATGGAGACTGCTTTGACTGCGAAGTAACTGTCTAGAAGAACCTTGTTTGTCTTTGTGACTTGGTCCGTGCTACGGCTGGTTGCCCCAATAGTGCCATAGTAGTGGTTTTCAACATTATAAAAGTTTTGAAAGTTTAACCCTGTCGCGGTCCATTACTATTATTTTTTGCTCTCAGTGAAAAGCTGTGATTTATTGGTTACTTTAAAAATTCATATCTCCAGAAATCCTCCGGTGGATTTTTATCTTTGTGGTATCTACTTCAAGATAGAAATACAACCTATTTTTATAAATTGGTGTTGGATTGTTATTGTGTTGCATTTTCTGTATATTCTGCTGTTTTGTTACTTCTTAATGTTTACACTTGTTCTTTTGATAAAGCCTTTCTGCTAAGTGCCTCAGCTATCCTGGGTTGAGCTATGGTTTTTCAGAGGAATTTGACTGGACCCAGTACAGGTAGTGAGTTTAGTACACAGTAAATCTGCACAACCACATCATCAATAAATAGGGGTGGGCAAAAAATTCAGCTTCATCAGCGGAGTTTGCAGAGTTTTGCCCACTCCGCGTTCTGCTTAGAATGCGAGGTTCCGGCAAAACTCAGTCAAGCGATGCGTGGTGGAGTTTTGTCTTGTGCTCGGCTCTCCAATGTTAAGTTGGCAAGCACGAGCGAGAATTTGCCTCCCGTAGCGTGATTTTCAGGTGCTAAAACACCCCCCGGCGAGATTTCTCAATGCGGGCACTCGTGGCAGGTGGCAACCGTTCACGTTGAGAATGCTGCCGCTCAAGTAATAAGCCTACTTGAGCGGCAGAAAGAAGGAGCGCACTCTGGCGTGCTGTGTGGTGCATTCACACTGATTTTACATCGTGTAACTCACTCCCAGCACTAAAATTCAAATCAAGCAGCATGACGTGCTGAATTCCACCAGTTTGCGGAATTCTGCGGAGTTGTCCTATTATTCCGCGAAATTCCACGGAGTGAAACTTTGCGAGTTCTGCCCTCCCCAACAAATAAATCATTCTACCGATCCTCCCGCACTTACCCCCCTGGAAAAGGACAATAGGAGAGAATATCTGCCATCTATGCGGATTGGGAAGAGAGGATCTTGTGCATGTTATCTGCATTTGTCCAAGCCTGATGGACATTAGACGCACTCTACTCCGCCCAACATTTAAACAGAGTGGCATCAGGACTTGTTGACAGGCAGTGAAGCTATTCTTCAACCCTGTTGCTACCCAACTAAACTGTCGCCTCACAAAGTTCTTTGACATAGTGGAAAAGAGACTCATTAGTAATCCTTAAAGTCTATACGTATTAACTAAACTGCACTGGTTATGTTTACATCTGGATGCACCTGCACTTTAAACTGGCATGGTTGACTTGGCATACTGATTTGGTTAAATTGAACTGGTTATGTCTACATCTCCATGCACTAGCACTTTAAACTTGGCATACTGATTTTGTAGCAACTGTACATGGTGCACTAATCAAAAGATGGATGAATTTTATGTGGGTTTTAATATAATGTCTCCATTCAATTGTGAACTGGTTATATTTACATCTCTATGCACCGGCACTTTAAACTATGGCACATTGCTCTTGTAGCAAATGCATTAGGTGCATACATCAAAAGATGGATGACTTTTATGTTGTTAGGTCTCGCCTTGGCGCGCATGCGCTGCATGCGCTGTCTCAGCGAGACATAAAGTAATCTGTATGTTGGGTGAAACTCTGTGTAATTTGTCATACCGCTTGCGATTCGTTTAACTGTGGCATTGCTGTTCTTATCTTGCTTTCTGTTGGCTGTTGATCCGATAGTAACTTCCGTGTAGTCCGGAAGCAGCGGCGCCTAACTACAGTTTTCGTCCGCTCGCACTTGTTTTAATTAGCAGCGGCGCATCGATCTTCTGGAAGGCAGGCTCTTTGTATCTGCGCAGTGCCCTTTCATGAGCGCTGCGTGGTTTTGCTTTCCCTCTTGTTTAATAACCTCACTTTTCGCAGGAGAGTCATCGCCGTGCTCACTGCTGCGGCTGCTGTCAAGCACAAATGACAGAGACGAAATTACACTGGAGCCCTGTAGCTGAGGAAGAGCGGCTCCCTGGCCTCTTCTTGGCCGATAGGGAGCTGGGAATTACATCAGCATGGTGCTGTGAAAGCCAGCGTGTCTGCAGACGTTCATTTTCAACGTGACACATTGTCTTGCTTAAAGAAAAGACGTTGTTCAAAATAAGTGACTCATCCATGGAACATACACCTGCAGTCTGTGAAAAGCAGAATGGTTGTGGCCAGACACCTCCCCAGGCACAGGGTACGAGTATTATCTTTTGTATACTATCTGTGTAATTCTGAATTCACAACTCTACTCTGTTTGTTGTGCCAAATGAAGACATTGGCATGGTAATAGAGCGAAACGACACATGAAGAATATATTTGAAATTCGTTTTGACAAACATAAACAAGACGGCGAAAGAAAACGGTAACCCATTCTGACGAACATTTAAAAAATGGCGTGGATACAGTTGTGTCGGCACGTCCTATTGGTCCAGAAAGGAGAAGTAACGTGATATTGTATGAATGTCTCCCGCTTGCCAGACCAATCTGTCACTGGATAAGTAGGGCGGTGACAGAGGCAGTGGAGAGTCGCTTGCTAGCACGCTGAGGAATGGGGCCCAGTGCTCGAGGCCGTGTCATCTGAGCTGAAATAGCGCGAGACAAGGGCTCAGCTGTGCTATGATGACGTTATTGGAACAGCATTTAATGTGCTCGGAAATTCCATCCCTGTATATTGTGCTCTTCCTCCCACAATAACAGGGGCAAAAAGCCTAAGGCTGAAATTACAAAACACACAGTAAAAAAATATATTTTAAAGTGACTACTTCTTTATTTTCCAAATCTTTGTGCACTGAACCTCTTTAACCAGTGACATTAGCCTGTCACTAACAAAACATGTGAACGGTGAGACTATTTTTGATTGCTGATGTTAGCAGCAATGGCGGCTGGTGCATTTGAAAACTGGTGGGCAGAAAGCCTTAAGTTGATTATAAAATGCGAGTGAGCTAGAATCGTACAGGCAGAGGGGCAGTGAGGGAGTTCTTCCCCTGCAAGAAAATGTGAGAAAAAATGGGTGCAAATGGTGCATTTACAGCATATATTTCAAGAAAATGTGGAAAAAAGGTGCAAATGGACTCACAAAGACTCCACTCTCCCTGCACTCACACAGTTACATGACTCACACACATTGCTAAGTTCAGCCAGCAATCACACACGTACACTCCTTTGCTCACCCTACACTCACACAAGCATACTGCCCACAAGGGCACACCTCTCATCTAGTGCATTCACACCAATCGCCCTACACTCATGAAGGCTTATTCAAGTTCAAGTTTATTTGTTTATGATTTTGGAACTCCAAAGAGATCCACACAATTTAACAGGCCAACAACATATAAATACAACATTTTATAAAACAAGGTTTCTACAGTCATTATAAAACATCAGATAAAACCAAAATTGATAATTATAGCCATCATATAAATGTATATTAGTACATATTTAAAAAACACTTAAAAAAGTTAAAAATCCTGTGACAAAACATTTCATTTGGTGGTTCATAAATAGAATCTATTAGTGCAGAGGCCGAAAGGATAGATAATTGTAGACAGATTGGTCTCATCCATTTACGCCGATACAATAATAGAGCGGGGCAGATAAATAGCGCATGATTAACATCCTGGATAGAATTATTACACAGATTACAAATTGGAGAAGAACCATACCATTTAGATAGTACATTGTTCAACGGGAGCATACCCTGCCTCAATAATAGCCAAAAGCGGCGCACTCCATGGGGCAGGTTCCAAGAGATATAAACCTGTGCTTTTTTATCACACAGGAATCTGTGGCCGGGTGGGTACCTCTCTTTAAAATACGAGCTTCCTTATCCCTGGTAAAACTTAATTTCCAAGTGGCCTGCTTCAAAGTGGCCCTTAATTGATATGGCGATAGAGTAAAAGTAGGGATTCATCCAGTTGTAGCAAATCAACTGCAATTCTAAAATTTTTAACAATTAATGACTGCTCCTTTAAACTTTCTAATATTTCTTTTTGGATTAAAAATCTTAGTGTGCCAGGATCACCCTTTACCAGACTTGTAACCCACCGCACTATCCCTGCAAGACCCTGTACCCAACTACTTCTTAAACCAAACTCTAACCTTAGTGCAGCCACGGGGCAAGCAGTGTTAACTGAGGCTAGGCTCCTCAAAATTTTGCCTTCTGTTGTATTTAAAAAGACAATTTTTCTATATCAAGTAATTCAATACCATACAGCAGGGAAGCAGGAATTTTTGCACGAAATACCTCTAATAAAAGTGCAAAATGTCTTTTTCCAGTAGATCTGTATAGGGAGCCCAAGCTTTTCCCCTGTATAGTAGCTTTATAGATGTTATTTTCTATATGGGCTTTATCACTTAGGTTACCACACACCGTTTTCCCAAGAAAACGTAAGATTTTACAAAATCCAATTTTTGTCCACCTACAGACCAAACAAAATTCTCATACTGGAGCTTTTTTCTTCCATGCATGCACATTATTTTACTTTTAGATACATTAATCTTTAAATAGTGAGCCTCTGCAAATTTATATAGTGCCTGCAGACGACTATTCAATCCCTTAGGTGTTAAATCCAAGATTAAAATGTCGTCAGCATAAAGTAAACAAGCGATCGGTGTTCCCCTAGTAATGGGCGATGCCCTCACTTTGTGCCAAAGTGTACGGAAGGTCAGATATATATAGGGAGAAAAGTAGAGAGCCAATAAACAACCTTGTTTTAAACCATTTGCAGTAAGGATAGTTTGGGAGAGACCTATTTCCCCTCCCATTAAAACTCTACACCAAGTGTCTGTGTAAAAGGCACGAACTAGCTCCAAGAGGATGGCCGGCATACCCAGGTCCGACAGTTTTCTCCACAGCAAAAGCCGATCTACTTTATCGAATGCTGTGGAGAAGTCTATAAAGGCTGTGTACACTCTTCCTCCTCTAACTTTAACATATTTTTCGTTTATTACCTGTAGTGCGGTTAGATTATCAATAGTTCCATGTTTTGTCCTAAACCCGGTTTGTTCAAATGGTAAAGGCTTATTACTTTGTATTCCTACAGTCACACAACTCACTTTTCGCTCAGGCAAGCACACCATTCACAACACTCATAAAGGCACACCCTGCACTCATACAGTCTTACCACTAGTGCTTTAAATGGAAAAAAATAAGTGCAGGTACTCACCAGCTTTAAAGGAAGGGGCGGGGATTGGGGCGTGGCTAAGGGCGTGGTTGGGAGACAAACATTAAGGATTTTCTTGGTGTGCAACTGTGCACAGTAAATCAGCAACTGTTCTGCCATCTGTAGAGCATTCTTTGTGTCTCTGCTTGTACAAAAGGGTAATTTTAACGGTAACTTTCAAATTTCCTGTGTGCAATTTGACTCTGCGCTTATGGCTCATGAAAGCTTTTTGTATTGTCACATTATGCACAATTATGGATACTGTGGGCAATTTGTGAAAGAAACATGCACAATAATAAACCATGATCCCTTTCTAGTTAGGAGATTGACAAAATTTGAGAGCAAAAAAGCAGTTGCCTCACTGCAAGTTTGTATGATAGTTCAGAAGAGAGAAAGAAGCATTACATATGGGGTGGTAGGTTGGAGAACGTTTTTGAGTTCACTCTTCAATAAGATTCTGACTGAGGTCAAGTGATTTGTCCACGTGGGGCACGCAAAACAGGCCCTGTGAGACTCTGGGGTTCTCAACTGTTGTAGATGCACCTTTCCTTGATTACAGATTTGGCTGTGGCCTCAAGTCGAAGCCCTACTCACTTGCACAGTTATGCACACAGTCAAGAGCATGGGGATAGAGGCGCATTCCAACAGGTAGGCATGTGTATACTGAAGGGACAGGGCAATGAGCCATTCAAAGAATCATAGTACAGGGTCAGCTGTTTTGAAGGTTGAAGCTGTGGCAGAGATATTGATGAGAATAAAACTGTCTAAAAAAAAAAGTATGTTTTCCATTTGAAGCTGATTTTATAATTACATCTATATCCTTTATATTTGTATATAGATTAGCATTTAAATGGGAGCTGCAAAGCGTATGAGGTGTATACATTAGAATAGATTGCTCACACCCCTACGGAATTCTTGCAGGACTCTTATTCAAACACTGAACCACTTAAAGGTTATGTTCGAGTTGCCAGATAACCAAGCAAAGAACAAAAAGAGCCTTTCGAGATTCCCTTGGTGATGCGTTGCTACATGGTGTCCACAAGCATTTTCCCCTTTCTTTCTTCCTGATGTCTCCCCTCCTCCTACCCATGAAACACCAATTTTCCATGCCCACCCATTTATTCTCACCCCTTGACTTTTGTCTTTCTCACATGCCTAAACCTTTCCCATGCTAGTTTCTACTATCTGTCCCTCATGTCTTGCACCTGTTTTTTCCTTCCTTATATTCGTCTATCCACACTTCTCCTTTCTCTCCTCTGCCTTGTCTGTCTTACTCTCCCTTGCCCAGTCTCTTTCGCTCCTATGTTTCTCTCCTCCTTCACTCAGTTGCCTTACTTCATTCTCTTTCTCTTGTCTTTCTAGAGCTTTTCATCTCTGTTCCCTATCTTTACCAATCACTCTGTCCTCTTTCTGCATCACTCTCTCTCCCTACCTCTCTTCCCTTTTCTCTCTCTTTAATCCAAGCAGTTGTGGAGAAGCGCAGGCCCACCTCTTTCCCCTCTGTACATCATGACAGGCGAGATAAAGCTCAATGCAGATTAATGTTGGTCGGAGCCCCAGCCAGAACACCTGTGTCAGCTAAAGTGCGCCCGGTGGCCGGGCACCAGTGCTTTAAATGGGCCGGTACTCACCGGTACTGAGTACCGGCACTTCTTAGAATTATCACTCTGAGTACCGGCACTTCTCTACTTCCGAGGAGAGTACCGGTACTCATGAAAAGGTAGGCTCATTGGCTGTGCTGGTGAGCAGGAGTGGAACGTGTCTCTGGCAGCCAAGGCGCCGCTTCTGCAGCCCCGATCTGAGCCCCAGCTGAGCTATTCAGCAGGGCTCATTTGAATAATGTCCGGGTGCTCACCATTACGCTGTGTTTGACAGAGCAGGGTCCATTCAGGCCCTGTGCTGTCAATCACATTCACACTGTGGTCTGCATTTGTGCAAACACAGGAATCATGGCAGTGGCAATCAGGCTACGGCCAGTCCGGCCCTGGTGGCAATTAAGAAAGCCATGGTAGGTGAAGAGAAAACATGGCTTTTATCATACCCGAGTCTTTTGTGTGTCTTCTATGTTTGTGTGTTTGCCTGCATTTGTATGCCTGTTTTTGTAAGAAAAAAGTGAGAGAAAGAGAGAATCAAGACACTCTCAGGAGGTATTTTAAAGAAAATGGGTGGCACTTTGTTTGTACATGCCTGCTCGGCGATAAAGATTCATAAATAACGTAAAAGGGAGGGTTGGTGGGTGGGTGAGTGAGTGAGTGGATGGATGAGTGAGCAAGGGTGGATGTATAGATGGATGGATGAATAGATGGATGGATGAGTGAAAGCATGCATGGGTGAAAGAGGGTGGATGATTGGATAAAAGGGCGGATGATGGGTGGATAAGTGAAAGATTGGATGGATGAATGAAAGGTAGGGATGATGGCTGAGTGAAAGGAGGGATTGAGTGAAAGGGTGGATGGAATGAAAGGGTGGATGAAATAAGAGTGAAAGGGTTGATGGATGGATGAGCGAAAGGATTGATGGATGAGGGAAAGGGTGGATAAAGAGATGGATGAGTGAAAGGATGAATGGATAGGTTTGGAGATGGATGAATAGGTTTGGATATGAAGGGTGGATAGACGGAATGGTGAAAAACTGAATGATGGATGAAAGACTGAATAGACGATAGAAAGTAAAGGTGAAATGGTGGACATCAGCAGGTAAATGGTAGGATAAAAGGATGAATGGATAGATCGATGGACGAGACAAGAGATTTCTTCTGGGGAGGGTCATGATTGTTTGCTTCATTTGCTTGGTGCAATAAGAGCTTTGGTTCGAAGTGGGGGTATTTTCAGTTTCTTCCTACTCTCGTGCTCAAAAATATATAGTATTGTGCCAAACCGCAATTAACAGTATGACATTAAGAAGGGGCAACTATTGCAAAAAAAAGGAAATATTAACCTACTATCGCATTTCTCTTTGATTTTGTGTAATAAGTTAAGCTGCTTTGTTTATATAAACACATTTCTCATGTGTTCTGGTATGTGCTGCAACTAATATAGAAGTCGTTAAGCATCATCATGTCTTGCCCTTAGCCCCGCCCCTAGCCCCTCCCCCTCACTACACCTCTAGCTAATTTTAATGAGTACCTGCATTTATTTTTTCCCATTTAAAGCACTGCTGGGCACACAATCGGCCTGCTCCAAAGCACATCGGAACAGACTAGGACGGGCAGACCGATTGTGCATACATCAGCCTGCACAACAAGACTAATCTTAACATAATCGGGCAATGAGAATGGGTGGTTGTGTGCAAGATGGCGATGCAAGACACGATTAATGCGCACACGTTGTTCATTCATTCAAGCAAGTGAAGCTACTGCTCTCTGCCGATTGCAGCGCAAGCTCTGCTGCCTGATCACACGCCACAGCCAGCCAATCAGGTGCTCTGTGATTCACTGACAGTCTGGGAATAGATAAGAACTGCTTGCTGCTAAGCCCCTGTGAGTACCGGTACTCTCCTTCTCTAATGAAAAGTTCCGGTACTCAAGGGAAGAAAATTGAAAAGTGCCGGTACTCAGTACCGGTGAGTACCGGCCCATTTAAAGCACTGCTTACCACTCATTACTCACCCTGCACTCATAGATGCACAAATCACTCCCACACTTGTTAAGTCACACCATTCACTCTGCAGACATACAGGAACATCCCTCACCATGCACCCTCCATGCAGACCCAGACCCCAAGCTGCAGCAGCTCTAAACCATCTCTGCCCCTCACCCACTTAAGCAGAGTCCAGTAGGAGTACTCCGCCTGCAGTGTGTTGGGCAAGGGTGTTTTCATGGAGGACAAGCAGAGGAACAAGTCATGGGAACAAGAGGCTGCAGGAGCTGGGGGGGCTGCGCTAATGACGACCCCCTGGGAAGTGCTACTTGAGGGCAGAGCAGGAATATTCTGTGCTCTGGCAGCCTCTCTCCCCTTCCGACCCAGCAGGAGCCCAAGCCATTTTGACGATAATGATCACTAAGTAAGCAGAAATGTCACTTTACAAATTAATATAAGTTCTCCTTAAGGACATTGTGCGAGCCTTTGTAGACTCCTAAAACATTAACAAATGGCGGATATTTTTGCCTACCTGATGCAGCTCTCCTATGTAGCAGCCAGCAGATCAATAGCCGGCGGGCTGGGGTTGCAGCCACGGTCCAATTCAGTTCCAATCTATGTAGAGAGACGCAGAGGCGGGGAGTGTGGCAGAGGCCCATGTAATTAACAAGCATTTGCAGTGCAATAGGTCTCGCATTTACGCGAGTTTAAGCTATTGGCATTGTAAATGACAATGCCTTTTATTTATGTTTTAAAAACAAAAACAAAAAAAAGGCATTGTTATTTGCAATGTCAATAGCTCAAACTTGCGTAAATGCAAGACCTATTGCATTGCAAATGCTTGTTTTTAATGCAATGTCTCCACTCAATTGTGAGTTTTAATTAGCTGAACAATAAACTAATCTACTACTAATAATAAACCACATTCCTCACATTGGTGCCTAGTGTTGGGATCCAGTGCTTGTGTTATGCAGTACCATTCGGTTAATACGTTTGAAAACTTGAAGAAAGTACTTGTGATTTCCAATCAGCTTTCCAAGTTCTGAAGTCTCCTAAGCACAGTTTCCAAGAGTTTGCAAACATTTGACAAGTTTTGAAAAATTTTGGAAAACTTTGAAAAAGTTTACAAATTTTTTCACAAAATTTCCAAAAGTTGCAAAAAGGGTTTAGAAAAATGGAGATTGATTTGGCCACTCTGTCTATCCTCACAATCAACAAATTGAGAGTCTTGTGCAAGGACAGAAAGATCAGCTTGGGCTCCTCAGCAAAAATGGAGGATCTAGAGAGTGAAGGTGCCCAAGCATTTTGGAGAGTGATGCGACCCCTTACAGTGGCGAAGAGGATGATGACAGGAGGCTCATCAATGAGGAGGATGAGGGGGGCGACGACACCCTAACCTCTACCATCCTCCTTAGACTCCCCTCAATATCTGGCACTGAGTGGAACTCGACATCAGAGAGGGAACCAAGCGATCTCAAGGCCCAAGTATGCCTTTTAGACCTAGAGACGATTGGCTTTGGAGGACAGAAGACTGGCCCTCGAGGAGAAGAGAGTCAAGTTGGGTTTGAAGTCCAAAGGGGATGGTGGCAGCAGCAAAGAATCTTAGTTAACTGCAAGGGGTTCCTTTGATTCTAGACTTCCCGAAGGTATTGTGCCTAAATGTGTCGAGGGGGATGACTTAGATAAGCGGCTGGCATCTTATGAGAGAGCTCTCAGGATGAGGAAGGTGGGTGCCCAGCACTGAGGGTCCTTAATGTCCTTAATGTGAGAACTGGTTCCAGTAGTGGGAAGAGATAAGCTCCTGACACGAGAGGATGAGGTGGCAGAGTCCTACACTCATATTAAAGCAACACACACAAGGGGTCAACAAAGACGGGGGTGGACTTTGTGGATGCTTCAGTAAAGGCACTGGATGGCTGGATTAAAGGTAATAAGGTGGATACCTAAGTTGATGGTTAAAGAGCATATACTTACTAATTGTCCTACAGGGAAGTTACACCAACATCTGGCAAATTCCAAGCTGTCTAGCCTCAGAGAGCTGGGTGAGGTGGCAAATGAATGGGTGCACAGGAGGGTATCCAAGAAGTCCCATGGAGGTGATCTCAGTAAAAAGGGTCAGGACCCTCTTTAGTGGAAAAATTTGAGCAACCAGGATAAAAAAATGAGTTCTCTAAAGGGGCCCAAAAGAATGACCAATGGGGGAAGACCCGAGACACATCCCAGTCCAAGGGGAGGGGGTATCTGGGAAAGAATTATAACCCTTCAATGGCTAGGGTAGGTTTTGACTGTCAGCAGCCAGGACACCATAGAAGAGATTCTGTGTGCACCAAGAAATCACCCACTGGTTGCCATCCCAAGGGCACTGCCAGTGTAAGAATTGGGGTAGAGGTTGTCCCTGGTGCTTCTAAGGGGTATACTGAAGTCACGTTCTGCTCTGAAAAATCAGCACGAACGGCATAACATGGGCATTTTGTTTTTTCACTGCTTCTGCCTCGCTTTCTCCTGCCTGCTCTGTTTACCAACCTAATCAACCCCCATCTGATCACCTGCTTCCCAATCCCACCTTTTATTTACTTATTTTTATTGCTGTGTGTCTTTCCCTGTGTGTATTTCTGTTTCTGTGTGTGTGTTATGTGATTCTTTGTACATTCTTTTTTATTTTCCTTTCCTGACCTGCCCTCCTCCTGTTTCTTCTTTCCGTCCAAAGTTTCCCATCCGAGTCTGACTCCCTCATGTCCTGACCAGTCCAGTCCACTCCACTTACTCTAATATGGCAGAAGAAAGCAGTGCCAGTGCCACCCACACTCCTTGTGGGCGAAGCAGGCGAGCAGGGATGTAGCCCCACCCCTTTTTCACTGAGGTGAAGGTGGCTGCACTAATCTTCTGGGTGCAGCGTCACTTCCCTTGGATGTTGACAGCAGGCGACAGGCCCAGTAAGGGTTACACCCTGTGGGAGCGTTAACTGCTCTGGGGCGGCAGTGTGTGTGCCGTAGCACAGAGATCCAGTGCATGCAGCAGCAGCTGCTACACTGCTAGGCCCAGATCCTCGATCAGGAATAGGACCTCTCAACCTGCTAGGTGTCGAGGTTGTGGGGCTCTGTGAGTAATATTATTGTTTTCTAAAATTTCTTATGGTTTTCTTCAAGCTCCATGATCACAAGTAAGCTAAGTTTACATGATGATTGATTATATATATATATATATATATATATATATATATATATATATATATATATATATATATATGTGTATATATATATATATATCAAACACATATATTCACACGCACATATATATATATATGTGTGTACAAGTGATCAAGGTTGTTGAAGCGGCCAAAATGTGTTATGGCGGACGGAATAAACTAAAAGATTAATGGCCACATCTGTGTCTGCTCCATTTGTGATTACACAGCGAACTAGGAGAGAATATATATATATATAATTATGTGTATTTTTTATTTATTTTCAATTTATACAAATACATATATTACACACCAGTTAATAAATGTGCATATTAATTTTTCCACTATGAGAATAAGTATATATCAATATATGTAGATATAATGTGAATGTGTTCATTTATTCTAAAATGTAAATTGCATGTGTGCATTAATTGTGTTCATGTATCTATATATATATATATATATATATATATATATATATTTAGATATATAATAGGTGTACAGATATATCACAGCAACAATTATCATAGGCACATGTGCCCTCTGGTGCAAAAAGGATATTTTATTTATGAGCCTGGTACAATGCTTAAGCAAGTGTTTTTTTAATGTTAGTGAGTGCCACTCACATAAATAAATGCACTTTCAACATCAGAGAGTCCTTGCAGTTGCGTCCGCTGTCTTTCTTCTGAAAATAGTGGCCATGTGATGTAACACACCAGGGTTTATCTCTACACTTTGCTGAGTGCATCGGGCCCAGAGCTATCAAAATTTCACTCATTGCAGGGCCGCAAGACAACTTGCTGTGCTGCGTCAAAGGGGGAGGACAGGAATGCAACATATTTATTAGTTTATCAAGATATGTCACATTCCTGCTCTCTCCCTGCACTGGTGCACAGATTGCTGCCTACAGCCAGTGCATGCACCCTTGCGCCACGGTGCTAGAGTACCACATTACACTGTACCCTTGATTTCTTTTGTGCAGGAATGGGACATCTCCCTAACAATCCTTAGGGACAAGGACAACACAAACCCTTGATAAATCTGGACCCTGGGAGTAGCGGTGCATGGTGCCAGCCTGACATGGAGGCTGTTGCACTGTAGGAGGGGAGTGAACATCAAGTGAATGATACTACCTGGATTCTGTTCCAGCATAGCTAGCCAGGTGCTCGCTTGGACTTGTTTAAGAAGGGATGCTGACTCCTGTCACTATTAAGATTGTAGTATATCGTGGTGTTATCGTTCTTTGTGCCTTTAGGTAGCTCATACAGCCCAAATCTCCCTGATGTGCAGTGTACAAAGGGAAACTGACTTGACCCATCAAAAAAGGGTGGAGAAGCAAAGACCATTTGTTGCAATGCATGAGTATTTCAAAATGGAATTTCAGGTTAGGAAACTAGGAATAGGCTACCTAATTTAGAAAGTACAATGCTGTGCCTGTCAAAATATTTTCTGTAGGGAGTACCACTAATAATTTTTTTAAATCTTTATTCATTTCATAAGTACCCAAGGGCAATAGGGTATCTGAGGGCCAAGTGACTGCGACCACCAGTGCCACGGCGGGTGGAAATACCACCACTAGCACCACAGCCACAGCAGATGGTTCTGCTGGCCCCAGTAAGTCATGGTTATTATTATTTCTTACTTTACCTCTTCCCACTAGTGAAATTATGGCAGTGTCTTTATACTATCTACTTTTTTTTCATCTCCCCTATCTAATATTTGTTACCCCCCACATTCCTCCATGTTTTCTATATTTCCTGGTTCCGCAGCTGACTTTCTCCTGTATGTAGCTTTCTTCTGCTTCCAGTGTTGTGCTTCACATTTGACACAATAGGACACACCTAAACCCAGCCCTCCAGAGAGGAGGCAAATGCACTCCTGCGCCTTTAAATAACACACATAAAACAGCACTCCCAAAAGACGAGGCAACAAAGTAAGACCCAGCACTCTCTTAAGGCGAGGCAAGAAAACAAATTCAGTTGCATTTAAAGTGGCACACACATATTTATTAATCCAATACTTTGAAAAAGAAGGCAAAATATATTGGTTAATGCAGACTCCCAAATATCAAGTAACTTAGGCACAAAACCAGAATAACATGTAGCATATATACATGGAGTAGAGAAATTCAGAAATTATATACACAAAGTAAGTAACACCTCACTGATCGTTCATTCGACATCCTTGCCAACTCAAGCTGAAGGAGCCCTTTGACTGCCCTGGCAGGAGTTCGATCGGGACCCAAATTCCCTTGTGACGACATGTCTGCCCCACAAGCGAGCTCTCGTCTGGGTGCCAAGGTTCCCGGCCTTTAATACCTTTACTCAACCTGAGGCGAAGATTCTAGAAAATTTGCCCCCTTTCTTCTATTACGAAAAACCGAGCTGACCGTACTGGTCTGTGTCAAGGTCAAGACAGAAGCTGTTTTTGTGCCAAGTTTGGCGAATTTGTATGTTCATTTGTTCGAGCAAGAACATGTACTCAAAGATACCAACCCTTTCCACGGCTCCATTCGATTGTGGAAGCGTTATATTGGCGATATTTTCATCATCTGGCGAGGAAACCCAGACCAGTCAAAATGGGGCGACACTTCACCCCAATGCCGGATGCACAGCATTGATTTGAGCATAACTCTAATGCCAAAAATGAGTCCAATTTCATCATTTTTATTCCATTTCATCCAAATTTTACTTTTTCATCCATTGTTCTCTTGTCACATGAGAGACAACTTATGTTTTTTACTGTATCCTTATAAGCTGCAGACATGACAATCCTAGGCCTTATACTGTAGTGCGGAGTTATACATAAGTAATCCTTATTCGTTGGTCCTGATAACCCAATGCATTTCGGGCCTATTCCTGGCCCTTCGTCAGGGGTACTCTACAAATTAAAAACAATATTGTAAAACAATGTCTTTGAATCGTTGCAGCATATAAATCTATGCACAAAATTTTGCTGTGTTTGCCTTAACTGGATTAACTACAATCAACGTCTTCCCGCTAAAAGTAACTAAGAAGTTACCTCTAAGTTGATGCCCAGGACCACCACTTTTAACCTCCCATATTTCTCTCCTATGGTAAACCATCGTAAAAAAACCTCACATATTCATTCCCATAATCATGCTTAAAACCCCCTTTATGAGCAGGGTATTGCCCAACAACAAAATTTTCTCGAGCCTTTACCTTCAAAATCTGCTACATTGAACACCTCCCAATTGCAACACAAGCATCCACGTACTGCGTACTCACCTAAACCTCCACTTTAAACACCTGTGTTCACTCTCCACCCTCCTCCCATCATGAACCACCTCTTTTAACCCTATACCTCCCTAACCCATACTGCATTAGGTAGTCACTTTATCTTCTATATGCGTTAACGCTAGTTTGTTGTCCATTTAAAGTGCCATCCTCCTTTCTCAAAAAACAACCTCCCCTCCGTCCTCCGCTCACTAAACAGATCACGCTCATAACGGCCCCACTCCTCCAAATCAGTCGTCCACAATGTTACCAAGCCCCGATGTCCTACAAGTCCCAAAATCCACTGCGTATACCAACATGTAACATAACACTGTCTTATCTGACAAGCAGCTTGATTTACGCTTCCGCCAAACCCTATTCACTCCATCTCAATGCACATCAAACCTAATTTCCCCGCCCACCCTTAGATGACAATTACGACATTAATTGTAAGAAATACTCCGTTTTCGTATTGTAGCTTTACTCAACCTGAGGCGAAGATTCTAGAAAATTCGCCCCCTTTCTTCTATTACGAAAAACCGAGCTGACTGTACTGGTCTGTGTCAAGGTCAAGACAGAAGCTGTTTTTGCGCCAAGTTTGGCGAATTTGTATGTTCATTTGTTCGAGCAAGAACATGTACTCAAAGATACCAACCCTTTCCACGGCTCCATTCGATTGTGGAAGCCTTATATTGACGATATTTTCGTCATCTGGCAAGGAAACCCAGACACCATCACTGCTTTTCAAACATGGTTGAACCTGAAGAATGATTATCTCAAATTCACGGTTGAATTTGACAAGTATAAACTACCCTTCTTGGATCTATTGATCTCTGCAACATCAACCGGCTTGGAGAGTGAATTATAAAGGAAGCCAATGGCAATGAACTCTCTTCTTTGTTACGACTCTTATCATCCCAAATCACTACGTGACAACTTGCCCTATGGGCAATTCCTCCGCCTCAGGAGGAACTGTTCCACAAAAGATGCATATGAGGTTTATGCTACATCACTCGCAAAACAACTTCAAGACAGAAAATATCTGAAAAGATTGATACAACGATCTTTGAAAAGGGCATCTAATAACAACGGTGATGCCCTGCTGGATCCACCAATACAGAAACCACCAATGATGAGATTGACGTTTGTGAATACATTCAATACACTATCTAATGAGATCCAGAAGAGTGTATGCAAGAATTGGCGCATACTCAACGTTGGTAATGAGAACATTCCTCTACCCCTTTTTTCCTTCAAACGGAGTTCTAACCTACGAGATAACTTGGTACACACGAGACCTAAAAGCAGACCGGCTCAAACTCATGAGACGCTTTGGAATCTACCAGCTGTTCAAGGACACTTCCCATGTGGGTCATGCGCTGCATGCCCACAAACAGAGCATACCACTATAATAGACATCGGAACAAATAGACCATGGGTACTGGGCAAACATACTAACTGCAACAGCGATAAACTTATTTATCTGATCACTTGTCCTTGTAAGTATAGATATGTCGGCATGACTACACGGAAAGTGAAATTAAGGATAATGGAGCATAAGAGCACGATCAGGTGTAAAAAACAGGCTACCAGGCTTACTCAGCACTTTCTAGATCTTAAACACCGTGCTGATTAACTAAAATGGACGGTATTAGAACAACCATTTATCCCTGGACATATCACGGATGTGTCTAAATTCCTCTTTCGCAAAGAGCGGTGTTCAAGCTCCAAAGTGATAAAAATGGGTTGAATGATGAGATTCCCTGGGCCCTATTATAGCTGGTTCAACAACTTGACTGCCTCTGTATGCTTCTTATTCAGATACCCAATATGGTTTACATAGGGGATAAAATTGGCCCCCTAAAAAATTCTGTATTCAAACTTAGTATGACCTTGTCTGAGAACCTCATAACGATAGAATCACCACAAAAAAAATTGTTTATAATAACAATTGGTTTGTATTGACAGCATACAATCTATTATTATTCCATTATTCCATTGCTCTCCACATGTGTACTAACTTTAGTCCCGTGGTCTAATGTTTGCACTACACGTGTATTGCTCTTGAGAATTGCAGAACTCGGCAGTGCTTTAAACCGCCTTAATTGGCCACACTGACGGTATGCTCCATGATAGATAAACATCTTCGAGATACTTTGAAGGTTCCGTGGAGTTCAGTGTCAATTATATTCCAGACTCACGTTATTAATATTAAAAAACTACCGCTCCCGGGATTCCTTGCGGCTATTTGTAGTCATTCCAGTTTGTCTACTAACGTCACTACTGAGAGACAAATCCTAACAAACGAGCCACACCAGTGCATGTTTTATGTATAAATAGGGCACCTGCACTTCCGTCGGGTACCTCCGTAAACGGCTCAGTCGTTGCCTGGGGTACCGATGCACAGGTAGGCGTTTTGTATGAGTATTACTACTGTGTGCCTCTTTTTCAAACTTTGTTCGTAGATTCTAGGTTCTTAATTATAGACGCGCTTACTTGCGCCTTTAACGCAGCACGCCTGACATAGTAGTTGACGGTTAAACAGCACTTTGTATGAGCTTTGCGTAGATTTCTGGTTTTTTCAACACAGACGCGTTCATTTGCGTCTTTACCGCGGCACGCTTGTGATAGCGGTTGACGGTTAAATAGCGAGTTTCCCGTTTTCTTGCTTTTCACGTAATCAGAAGGTGGTCCCTGTTCTCTTTTCAATTAGCGTGCTATCGAGGTATGCAATTTTTGCACTCTTCGGTACAGGCTAGATATTACAGCTTTTTCATTTCCGCATTATAGTAGTGATCTGTCCAGCTTTGCACAAACGTTTGGTCTCTTGTTAAATCTGAACAGGCAGCATAGGCTACCCTGATTTTGTGGCTGGCCCATGTTTGGTCATTACCTAGTTCTGTTCTTGTTTTTGTTCCCTAGAGCGGGGCCTCATTTCCTGAGCAGTTGCCAGGGGAGGAGAGGCAATTTTCTCGTGCATTATAGGTAAGCATGAGACTATTTAAATCATCACAAGTATAATACTTAGGTAACATTAATGAAGGGTCACATTAGACCCTCGTTGTAATGTAACATTTGGCACTAGTTTTGATTCTCTGTTGGTGTTCTCTTTTTTCTTTTTCTTTTCTCTAGGTGTCATCATTGCACCTTAATACACTGAGTACCTAGACGCCAGGTTGGGGGGTTGTAATTGGTCCAACCTATTTTCTATGATCGTTTATATTCAAGTTCTACACACGCAGTAGCATAAAAATATAGGTCCTGAGGAAGGCCAAGATTACATTCAATCATAAATGGCTGAAACATGTAGACCTTGATTTTGGATTTATGCGGTTATTATTTTAGAACTGCATTTGCACTGTTTTTAATTTGGTGACCAATAGACTATGAATAAAGTTTTTTCTCTATTGACAACCAATTTTAGCGAGCACATCACCATTCACAATTTTTGCACTGCGCCCACCACTAACAGAAATTAAACCTTTCTCTTCACATCTGGGGGATTGTAGCAAATCCTAACTATTATATACAAAAAACATCCCTGAGCTCCTCC
This sequence comes from Calotriton arnoldi, assembly GCA_963921515.1. Classification (NCBI taxonomy): domain Eukaryota; kingdom Metazoa; phylum Chordata; class Amphibia; order Caudata; family Salamandridae; genus Calotriton; species Calotriton arnoldi. The sequence goes on along the minus strand of CAWUFW010002035.1, from coordinate 1,823,083 downwards.
CTCTCAGTGAGGGGGTTGTAGCCCTTAGTTGCACTAGGTTGCAACTAAGAGGAGGTCCCAGATGATGAAGCATGTCACCACGGTGAGTGATGGGATTCCGTCCTCTTAAAGAGGACTTTCACTAATTACACCACCAGGTTTCTTTTCTCTTTCTTCCTGTGCCAGTAGTTTGAGAAGTCTTTGTCTCAGGCGTATAGACCCATGAATATAGTGGTTGGTACTTACAGTTATATTTGGGGAATATATCCATGCGTTGGTCTTTAAACGTTCCCTCAGACCCTCATTCCCTTGTATTGTTGTTATTGTTCAAGACAGAAGCTGGCCAGGCCCCTGTATTTTGACTCCGAGACAGAGCTGTACATTCCACACATTTCTCTGGCAACAACAATCTCTGCCCTGAAAGGTACCAGGCACGCATCCCACACAATATGTTCATGTTCACTCTGATCGGTGAGGAGCGAAAACAAGTGAGGAGCGAAAACAAGTGAAGAGCGAAAACATCCCCTCTCCACTTTGAAACTGCGTGCGAGCACAGAAAATTGAGTCAGTTATGCAAAATGTAGCACATGATCAGTGACACCCAACCATTCCATAGCTAAACCTCTACCTAGCTTAATACCTCAAGCTTACCTTCCTGTAGAGTAACTTATCCTACTGCCAAGTGAAGGTATTTGTTCAAATTAGTTTGTGGTGGAGGCCAGGGTGTAATGTGGGACTAAGTGCCTAACTTAGAGTTTGATGGATGGGATACTCTAACAAATGTGGCAAATAAAATATATCGCGTTCACTGTACTACAGTGCATTGTTTAGAATCTGTGCACTGTTACGATGGAAGGGATATCTGTTGTATGTCATATGTGTGAGTATCCAATCTGCCCCTAAGTTTGGAGTCAGTATAGAATTGAAGAGGCAGCCGGAGAGGAGCAGGGCCATTCATGTTAATTATAATAAGTTAATAACTTATCATGCCATTACAACTTCCCCAAAAGCATGCTGCAGAGTAGCAGACCCACCAGCATGCCTCCATTCATGTTGCACATATACTATAGTCAAGTATACTATTAATTGTGCAGCATATACGCCTTACTCATTAATGAGAGGTAAATCATAACACACAAAGTGTCTGTTCAGTTTGACTATGAAATCCTTTTAACAAAAATCACATTTTGATCATGTTGGTATTCTGGCTTAATTCCTTGCAACCAGTGCTATTGCATTATGTTTTACACATGCAGGAGAAACTTGGCCCATTGACTAATCACATCAAAAATTCCAATGACCCAAGGGGACCAGCAATGTTCTGCTACTGTATATAGTATACAGAAGTGTTTGCACTGAGCATTACAATGCACATGTTTCTTTTTTTTTTTATATAGCTACTCCTGCTGCTGAAGGTCACCCATCCCGCAGGAAATGGCTGCCCAACTCCAAAATGGATGCCCTCAAGGCCCTGTTTTATTGAATATTTTTTGGTGGGAGAAGCTGTGTTGTTGGTGAAGAGGTTAGGAACTGTTAAGGGAAGTTGGGGAAAGGGTCAGACTTGGGACATTTCATGGTTTTTGCTTGGGGAGAGTGGTGGGCCTGTTGTTCGAGGAGAGGGTGGGTTTCCTTATGTAAAGAAAGAAATGGGTTTTTTCGATACATATCACTCGCTATCTGTCTTTTGTCTTTGCATTGCTAGTTAGCATAGCATTGTGATTTATTCATTGACGAGAGCAAGACGAAAATCTGCCCTCTAAAATTGTCACATATTATACTGTATATTGACTTTTCCCCCTAGACTTTCCTTACCTGAAGTTTCTTGCCATGTATTTATTCTTCAGTAGGTTACTTTACTTACTTCTCCCTTCAGTCCAGTAAACCCCACTACCCGAGTGGGAACAGACTAGTTCTGTTTGGCTTATTGCTTGATGAGGTTTTATCAGCACCCGGCCACCTATCAAAGTGTATACTAGATAGTTAATGCCCTTCTCCCACCCTCTGTATCTACTGACCACTAAGGGAGTATGCTAACAACATACACAAAAATCTTAATCTTATCCATCTCTGCTACCTGAGAACAACTTCAGTAATACGTTCTTAACTAGTTAACTTCAAAGTTGTATACCTGAATAGAATAAGTGATGGCTGCTACCTCTCTCAATCTTCCCAGACCTTATTGCTTGGTTTCCCAAAGAGCCTTCTTAATGCTGCTGGTAGTAGTGGGCTCGCACTAACAGGGAAGACATTTACAAGCCGAGGTCCCACTCCCACCCATTCCGATTGATGCTTGCGAGGTGAACTCCAACTGTAGGATTATTCAGAAGGATTATCCAGCACAGGCAACTAGAGTGAAAGAAAACACAGAGTAACTGAGCAATCCAAGACTGAGAGACTACCATGACAAAAACATCATACAAACAACAACTAGCAGTAGTTCTTTCAAGCAGACTGGGAAACTATTAACTATTTAATTTATTTAAAAAATTAAAACCAAACTTACAAAAACCTAGAGTCAGGATTCAGGAGAAGGTTACTACATGTTGCATAGATTTTGTAAGCAACACAAGGCCTGATGCATAAAGGTAAAGTAAGTTACACTTTTGGTGTTACTTTTCTCTCGCAGTGCAGGTTTACACCTCATTAACTTACCTTTACGAGCAGTAACTTTGCAAGTAATAATTAACTCCTATCATTTTAAAAGGGGTACTGTTACTACTAATAGTTAGTTACTACCCACAAAGTTACTGGCTGGTAGTACAATTACGCTGCAAGAGTAAACTTACACCAAAAGTGTTACTTTACCTTCGGGAATGAGGCCATAGTGTACACTAGTACTACCTGGGACAGACATTGTTCTAAGACTCTGCACTATGATGGTGATGTCCTTTTCATGCCTTTTTGGGGGCAATAGGGCTGGCATGTGCTATTGCTCAGAAAATCCTGAAACAGTGAGTTGGAGTCACATTCACCACTTTCGCCCACCTAGTGTGTGATCCATTTATGATGTAATTTATTAAGTCACACATCAATAGATCACACAACCTGTGGGAAGAGGGTTAGGGGTTTATTGAATGGATGGGAAGGGGAAGTTGGGGAAAGGTAAGACAAAGACAACATTCATCAAGTCAATGAGCGGCACATCATCACATCTGTTGTAGGAATGACACAGTTCAGTTACCAAATGGATTGCAAACAATCCTTCAGCCCCAGAGTCCCAATTTATCATATGTTACCTAGGGTTGACAAAATAGGGAGGACCCACACATTTTTACAAACTATTATTGTTAAGAAAAGAAAAATTATCCGAGCATATAGAAATGCCAAAATGGACAGTGCATCTGCATTCTTCTTCTCGGAATGTCCGTCTTGAGTGCAGAGCTGAACCGGTCCGGTAAGCAGGAGTGTTATGTAGCTTTCTTGCAGAAGAAGAGAAGGCCTGCGGAATGTAAAAAAATTACATATCAATATTGTGGAGTCAAGGAGAAGGTAAGCTTCATGGTGGATGATGATCATGAGGGCAGAGTATCGGCTGATGCAGTCATGTGCGATTAACTCAGAAGCGAGAACAATCTTTTACCACCAATCCCAGACAAGTAGCTGCATGTACCCGACTGATCAATTGCACAAATGGCAATTGTGTGCATCCATCATGTGACGTGTCCAGTCACAGTCTCCCCAGACCTCCACAACAATTTAGGGCCCGATTCCAATCTCGTTCGGAAGGCCATCCCAGAGCCGTCCGGAGCTGGACAGTACAACCGACTCGTACTAGGAGCCTGTTTTACCAAACGACGCAGTATGATGCCCAAAACCCTTTACTTACCGTACGACCCGGTCACTCCGATTCCGTCCTCATTTGCAAAATGAGAAGCCTCCGGAAACGCTGAATGTATTTCCAAAGCCGATTCCGAAAGCCGAAGTACGGTGCGTACTTCCCATGCGCCGAATCCGTCGCCACAACCAACACTTCAGAGCATCCGTAAGGGGAGTATTTCAGCTCCGAATCGCGTAACAACAAAATTCTTGCAAGCAAGACGGTGCAGCCATGAATCCGATCGTGCATGTCATCCCCATACTCTATCTACCTCTTTGAGCACTACTACAACTGCAACCGATGCATTCGCCGCAGAAGGTAAGTCCGACACCTTCACCTACACATACAGAATAACGTAAATACCACGCGAAAGACAATACAACAGAAAGCAGGGTCGTAAGCACAGCCAAAAGGGTGGGGGAGAATATTACTTGCATTGTAGTGTCAAATTGGTAGGTGGAGGGCAAATACCCAAAGCAATGTAGAGTCAATATGGCGGGCTGGCAAATATCCAAAGCAATGTAGAGCCGATATGGGTTGGGCAAATACCCACAGCAATGTAGAGCCAATAGGGTGGGGTGGCAAATACCCACAGCAATGTAGAGCCAATATGGGGGGTGGCAAATACCCACAGCAATGTAGAGCCAATAGGGTGGGCTGGCAAATATCCAACGCAATGTAGAGCCAATATGGGTTGGGCAAATACCCACAGCAATGTAGAGCCAATAGGGTGGGGTGGCAAATACCCACAGCAATGTAGAGCCAATATGGAGGGGGTGGCAAATACCCACAGCAATGTAGAGCCAATAGGGTGGGGTGGCAAATACCCACATCAATGTAGAGCCAATATTGGGGGGGGGGGCAAATATCCACAGCAATGTAGAGTCAATATGTGTTGGGCAAATACCCACAGCAATGTAGAGCCAATATGGTGGGGTGGCAAATACCCACAGCAATGGAGATGTGGAGATGCATATCTGGGGTTGGGGGGAAATACCTCATATGTGTGGATGCAGATCTGGGGTTGGGGGGAAATACCCCATATGTGTAGATGCATATCTGGGGTTGGGGTGAAATACCCAATATGTGTAAATGCATATCTGGGGTTGGGGGGGAAATACCCCATATATGTAGATGCATATCTGGGGTTGGGGGAAATACCCCATATGTGTGGATGCATATCTGGGGTTGGGGGAAATTTCCCATATGTGTAGATGCATATCTGGGGTTGGGGGGGAAATACCCCATATGTGTGGATGCATATCTGGGGTTGGGAGGAAATACCCCATATGTGTAGATGCATATTGGGGGGGAAATACCCCCAGCAATGTGTAAATGAACAATGTAAGTTCTGTTCAAGCAAAGTGCCTACATTACTACAGGTGGAGTACATGCTGCATAAATGTCTACATAAACAATCACAAAGGTCTATTTCAATGAAATGCATTCCCATACTGTTGCAGCAAAACTAACTGGCAACGTTGAGGAATGGGCAGAGTGGAGATGCAAGTGCTCCAGGGACCATCAACAAACAAAGACTCATCATCTAATAAATGGTCTCTTACAAACATGTGAAATACTGGGGGCTGATGCGCAGACAAGACAGACCAGCCACCTGCAGCAGCTCAAGGACCGTATGTGTGTGTTTTGGGAAGCTGTCTTAGCCTGGGATGACACACACGATGGGGAGCTGAAGCCCATAGGCCCCTCCGGGTGTTGAGATCCAATCAGAAAGTTTTCAGCATACCATTGGATTAGCCATGATGGCAATTGTGCATTGGTTGATGGGCAGGTCCACCAGGGTCATCTGTGGGCCATGGTTTTGTGGGTCTTTGTATACCACACCAATGGACTTACTCACTTACAGTCCCCACCAGAACACTGCAACATGGTGCCAGGATTTACATGCATCAGCAGCTGTTCTGTAAATAGAGGCTGGGGGAAAGCCTTTGGAGCATAGCCACCATGGTGCACTGCCTTACATGCCTTGACAGAGGCAGTGTCATCTCCACCACACGACCATCACTTTCAGGTCATGGCAGGTGCAGGGAGGTTGCGTTGTATGTAGGGGCCTTGCAGGGAGGCAAGTCAAAACTGGACAGTCCGACCTACATACCACCCCGTTGATCAGCAGCAGTGTGCATTTTACAATAAAACCAAAAGCACAGAGGCCAGGTTCAAGAGATGATCACAGATTGTGTGCCAATTACTTTCTGAGGGCCTGAGCATCATTGTGATCACAATACCAACATGGGTCAAAAGCATGTTGTGTATGTATAATGAGGGAAAGTCATCATCAGGTAGGTACAGTTAGCACGCTAAATACTGGGAGAATCACACATTTGACGCTGGACCAGGAATTGCAATAACCACACATATGTGTGTATCACAAAGTGAATGCATGAGTCCACCACAACACACACAGAAACATCGCAGTACAATAGAACTATGATGTACTCACAATTGTATGGCATTGTGATGCATCTGTGTACAGAGGATATAGGCCAAGACAACACACATGTCCACAGACACAGCCACTCAGTACTGATTTCCATGTCTCCAACTACGACAACACAGAAGTGGTTGTGTTACACTCGTCAGGGAAATATCTGTAGTCAAAATATATATTGGTTTTGAAAGAAGCATGGGTCAGCAACAACGTAGGATACAGTCTCCATGTGTGGAAGGGTGCCACTGCATACAATTCCCATTCTGCATGTGTCTATCGTCATCTCTGGAGAATGTCATTCACCGCTAATCTGCATCTAGCTCCTCAAGCTGTAGTGTGTGCCAGAAAATAATATTCCCATTTTGAATGTGCAGATTGTGTCCTGCATAGTAGTAGGAGTATGCATGAGTATCACGACGTAGGATCCACAAACAGTGTTGGTGTGTCCAGTGCACAGCTCATTGTGTAAGATAAGCTGCCAGCACGGGTGAGGATGCTGAGGGTGTGGCTCAAAAGCACAATTCACACAGTCATCCTGAAGCCGGGGGATATGGGTACATCTTGTGAGGATGAAAGACGTGCAGATTTAAGTCCGCTCTGTCCATATTTGGCACTGAAACAATGTCCAAAATCCATGGAAATATCAAGGAGACTTTGAACAAACACATATAACCATTAGGCCCTAAGGCAGTATTTAATGGGCACAATGGGAGCCCTCATGGACACACACAAGGGCGACACTTGCAAAACCAGATCAGAGGTAACAAACGTTTTGAGAATGCAAACACTTATGGAACTGTGTGTTCTGTTCTTGTGTCAAATGTGTGTTTGTTCACAGTGCAATGTTTTTTCCTCAGCACAACCAGGGACAACATCACAATGACTCCATCTCCCTTGGTTTCACCATACCTAAGACATTCAAAGTCACAATGCCAGCAATAACCATGCATGTGTAGTGTACTGGCAAGTGTGGGCATGCGTACCCGGGGTAGTCTTACCCCAGGTGGAACAACAACACACATTCATTACTTGAACATTGATGGGGCTGTACCCCTCTAAGGAATGGTCTGCCATCCAATGTTCCAGAATTATGACATTGCAAATGTAGCAATCACCACATCCAACCCAGGGCAATTGCCAAGGCCAAGAATGAACAATTGATGAGTACAACTAACTACAAAGGGTGAAATGCCACATATGTCAACACACAACTCAGACAAGGCAAGGCTAGGTGGAGCCAACTTTTCCAGTGATGCCAATAGGTCTTACACATGACAGTATACTCAAAGTGGCTATTCACACAATCCATCATGAAAATCCATTGGCAGACAGCAAGCTACAGACAACACATTCCACATCTTCATAGTTACTTTGGCAACTGTATTTGACTACTTACATACACAAAATCTACACATATGTACATATCAACATTACCTCATGGCATGCATGAACACTACTTGTGCATGTATGACCCCTCTCAAAGCCACCGCAAAGTATATGGTAGACTTTCAAAAAAATCAAAGACACAAGCATGTCATAAGCCACCTCTGCTGCAGCTAGATGCAAAACATGTCTGCCCCGCAAGCTACAGCCTTGTACTCAAACTGTTCAAACACAATTCTCACAAACTCAGCCTGGCGCTGCCCTTCTCACATACATACCTACATGAACAGCACCACTCTTCATCACTATGTACACAACAACTCTCACATACATGACATGCACACAATGTACTGTACTCATCACCTCCTCAACAGGCGTCAAATGTAACATGTAAAAAGGAACACGCTCCTCACCACTTGCACCCTCTGTAATGTCTTGGACTGCACTCATATCACAACGTGCAGCATCACTGCCCACTCTGACATGCACACTTTACACATCACCACATCTCACAACAAGACACTTGCATTGCTCAATGGATATGTCCTCAGTCAGTCACAGATCACCACACACACCCCCCACTCTTCTGAAGTTCTAAGTCTGTCATTTCTGAAACACATGCAAACACAGATGCAAACACAACATACATCAACTATACAACACCACACATCTCACCATTCTGCACACCAAAGTACACAACTGGCGTATACCTTTCACATACACTTATCCACTTTGTTACAAATGACAAGTTGATCTTTGTCTCACTGGGGCCCTGTCACATCCACAAATGACTTACATGCTCAATACCACCATTGACGTATGCACATCAACAACTATCCTCACTCATTACAAATGCATGGTTACAGTCATCCCTCACTGTAGAGGTACAGACTACAGCTCACCTCCTGCCCGAATTGTCTGAGGGCCCGATTCACAAAAGTAATCTGAGACAAAATCCTAACTTTACGACTTTCGGTATTCACAAAAGGCATTTAGGAGTAGTAAAGTTAGGATTTTGTCTTAAATTTTGGTCTTAAGGCAAAATCCTAACTTAAGTTTAAGTTAAGTTTAACTTAAGTTTAACTTAAGACCAAAACTTAAGACAAACTTAAGACAAAATCCTAAGTTAAACTTAAGTTAAACTTAAGTTAGGATTTTGTCTTAAGACCAAAACTTAAGACAAACTTAGGACAAAATCCTAACTTTACTACTCCTAAATGCCTTTTGTGAATACCGAAAGTCGTAAAGCTAAGATTTTGTCTCAGATTACTTTTGTGAATCAGGCCCACTGTGCTTAAACACCTATCACATCTACCTATCCATCCTATACCTTGCACAGGACTTAACCAGTTGCATAGCCTGAATCACATTATTCTATCTGTCAACACTCACATAGGGTGAATGTGGATACCTCATTTCTCCTACACAAGATCTGCCCATACACTCAACTCATACCTCACACTCTCTGTCAATCACTAAAATTGTCCTGCCACCATGACGTATGTATCTCCACTCAAAGCTAAATTTAAAATACTACTCACTCTCACCTTTACCCTTGTTGAAGGTAGCTCCGCACATACTACATGAACCTTTGACTATACATCTGCAGCCTGGACGCATATTCCCATCAAAACATCCTCCCATGTGTGGCAACTAAGAGCATGTCGGAGAATCCCAATCTTGGAGCATCTGCCCATAGACAGACACACATCCTTTCTGTGCACTCACTGTCCACTTGCCTTACCACATGTATCCAGGGCCGGCTCCTCCATGTGGGCGGAGGAGCGTCACCCCACTGCTTTCTCGCAGTGCGAGAAGCAGAAACATAAAATGGTATTATAAATGCCATTTTATGTTTCTGCTTCTCGCACTGCGAGAAAGCAGAAGGGTTTGGTTGGGGGCCGGCGGGTGGGAGGTCCTGCTGTAGTGCAGGGGAGGAGTGGCATGCCCACCCCAGGGCGCTGACTCTTTGGTCGGCCCCAGGGCCAACCAAACCAGTCATACGCACTCTGCCTTTTCTCCATGTAGGCTACATGCAGCCTACATGGAGAAAACGGCCTCTCCATAGATGCCTGTGTGGTCGGCGTCCCAGCCAATCACAACACTGCCATTGCAGCGTTGTGATTGGCTTAGGGGAGGGGAGGGAGGCTGCCGGCTTCCTGTGAGAAGCAGAGACGACGCAGGACCGGACCAGGCCGGCAAAAGTAGAATAACTTTTTAAAAAAAAATTAAACCTCCCCCCCCCCCGGCAACCCACTCCCCTCGTGACCCCCCACCCGCGAGTCATGCCAGCCGCAAGTGCATGTATCACCTGGCAATTCAACTGACTTCACAACACTCATAGCTCAGCTTGGTGTGACAAGGAACAGCATCAATCTAAGCTCAAATCAACACCCTTGTCAGTCATCCACAAAATTCAAATAACACACAATTCATATGCTCAACTACGACAGGTGTGTGGTTCCAAAATGAAAGCCAAGATTGGACAATCCATAAACAGCATACTTGTAATGTCAAAAACAAAAGCAGGATGGCATGACCGACTTGTAAATGTCTAATCAATAGACTATGAAAACAACACACACCTTGCCTAATAAAAACCCCTGCAGTAATTTGAATCCTGTCGAGGCAGAGGTTCGCAAGACTGAGAATACTGCTCACCTCACACTCACCATGGGCTCAGGAAATGCACCAGAAGTGTTCTCAGCCAAGAAGGCTTTTTGCCCACAGTGGCATGCCACCTGATGCAAGGTTGACCTTGCCACTATTCTACAAGATCTGAAGAAGACACAGACATTGATTCACCACTTTCAAGTCACATACATGTAGTGTAACATCAGTTTGAGTAAATGGGTGTGTACAAAGACCCAGCCATGCAGTCAACATCCATATGTATCCAGGTGAATACATGAGACAGGTGCCTTTCTGCACATCACAAACATATGCAGCATGCTTCACCTAAACTGTTGCACTTTGAGATACTTGCAATATGTTGAATAAGCATGACCTATGTGTAAGTGTGCTAAACACAATTAAAAGGTTTCTGATATGATGTCACACTCTTATCCAAAACTGAAGTTGGCAATGACACCCAGGATATGTAGGCCCAACATCCTTGAATACATACTGTCAAAGTGCTCATACTCCATGGAGCATATGCAATCCATGCCATACTGACATCATTGTACATGTAAACTACCCATTGTACATGTTATACAGTTAACACAAAAACAGGTTTGTGGACACAGAAATTTGTAAACAAAAATAAAAACATGCTTTAATCAGCATCAAAATAAAACTTCAACTCATAGCAAAAGGCCATTGGCCAGTCCATCAATGTACATTGTCCAGATGAGCACAATTCCTGCAAGGGGACACCTTCCCTGGGAGTGGCATCTAGGGGGCATGCCAGGCACCAAAGGGGACAAACTAATGGGGACTGGGTTTTGTTTTGGGAGGGATGGGATCAGGAGGGGTGTCAGGGTCCACTGCAGTGGTAGATTCTGATGGCCTGGGGTGGGACTCCACTGCAGTGGTTGGCTCTAATTGTGAGTGGGGGCAGCTGTAGTGGTATGGGCAGATGGAGCTGGGGATGGTGTGACCTTAACTAATTTGAGAATTTTCAATTTTTTGAGGGGTGTGTCGGGAATGGGGATGGGAGAGGTCTTTTTTGTGGTGGGTGTTTTGGAGACAGAGGTACTGGGCATGTCTGGGGAGCTATGGTTTGCAGAGGTGGATGTTTCATCTATGGACTGGGGAGATTTTCGGATGGGAGCTGTTGTTTTCTGTTGTTTCCTCGGGGTGGGAGGGGGGCAGATGCTGATGCCGGGTCAGGTGGGAGGTACTTTCTTTTATTGGGGGTATGTTTGGGGAGGGAAGAATTCTATGGGAACAAGGGTGTGTGGCGGGCTGAGGTGGGAACAGGAGAGGAAAGGGTAGGGGTTGTGGAGGCAGAGGGTTGTGAGGTATGCTGAGTGTCTCTGGATGCATGTGTGTCATGTGCTGTCATGTCCCTGGAGGAGAGTGTGCTGTCTGTCCCCTGAGTGTGCGTGGTTTGCAACTTCTGTCTGTGTGTTTGTGTGCTGCATGTGGATGTTGATGTGTGTGCCTGTGTGTGTTTGCATGTGCTTGGGTCAGAGTGGGTAGTTGGAACAGTGGATGAGGAAGAGGTAGGAGGGGGGAGGTACTGCTGGAGAAGGGACAGTGCTGCCGTCAGTGTTGAGGCCATAGCCTGATTTGTTCTCTGTAGTGTAGACATGTTAGAGTGAATGCCCTCTATGTACGATGACAAATCTGTCAATAGAGTGGTGTGTGCATGGAGGACACTCAGCATGGATGTCTGCCCCACAGAGATCTGCCTCAGGAGGCTGTTGGCCTCCACACTGAGGGCAGCAGGGGAGACAGGTGCAGGGGAGTTTTCCCCTGCCACGGGAGCGGCCACGGACATTGGTACTGGGAGCAGCTGGGAGGGTGGAGATGGTACTGGTGGTGGTGGACTCTGAGGTTGTTTATGCAGTCACTGTGTCTGCCACCACCACGTGGGAGTCGTCACTGGAGCTTTGATCTGCTCGGACCCTGCAGATGGAGTTGCAGAGCCGCTCCCAGTGAGGCTCCCCTCACCCTCTCCGTCACTGGGTCCCCCCTCCGACGACTCTTCACTGGACCCAGACTGACGTACTGCTCCCCCTTCATCCATGGCACTGTCTCCTCCACTGGCCGCTGATGATGTTGTGACCAAGAATAAAATAGAATTTCATGAGTCATCCTTATGTACTTGATACATAGGTAACATCACAAATGTTCACAGATCCAAGATATCAGACATAACATTGAGTTGTGCTATTAGCTCTTGCTACATTAACATACATGGCACATGTTAGTCTGCCGGGTAGCCATTTCTTAATCACACATGATGTGATCAGCAACATTGGGTGTATCAACATCAAAGTACATAACCACAAGGTTGACTAATAGAGTCTGTAGCAGGGGATGTTTTGTCTTGTGCTTATGACGGTCTTGTGTCCTGACATTTCTGTCTCCTCTCCTGCGTGTATTGCCATCACAATGGGAATATGAATCTCAGATTTGCAATGAGACATGGTATACATTCTGCTATCCTTAGTCATCAAATGGTGAACTATTGGCTCATATGTCACAGCTCAGATGTCTACCTTGTCAAACATTCTCAATGCATAGTCATTGCATGAGTCATGTCACACAGTTGACAGTGATTGATCACATTTGTCCTATTAGTTCACACATATGACTGTTATTGGGGAGACACCAAGGCAGTACACATAGCTGGGCTGACAGCCATGTGGCCCATTGTCCTGTGTCATCTATGCACGGTGTCATGTAGCAGAATCAGAATGTTTTGCACATTGAAAACAGCTCAAGTTTCACAGATGTCAAAAATGGTCTACAAACTTCCAAGTCTGATGACTGCAGCTTCACAATGCCTCAGGTGGAACACCATTCCATGGGCACATCTGGGTGCAATTACTGTAGAGACTCTTGTTACTGAACCAATATTCATCATGAGTACAGTCAATCAATCAATCAATCAATAAATTCTTTATTCGATCCAAAAAATAAGTTCATAAAAGCACAGATAAAAATCGAATAAAACAATACTAAATTCCAATTCATCTTACATTAAAATCAATAGCAACAGTTTTCCTTTCGGATGTTATAGGATTATTTGTCTATGTAACACCAATATATATTGTGCAAATGTACCACATAATAAACCCTGTACTATTTGCAGCCCCCCCCTTCCTCTTTTTTATGCATGCCCATAAAAACTTAGCTACCGAGAAACTGCATAGAGGGTCAGACAGTGATTTTAAAAAGTAAAGTGCAACCCGACATTGTGTAAAATGTTGGCGCTTTAAAATCGGGACAAGGTAGTCATCCCTTTCTCTCTTATAGAGTCCGCAAAACAATACTAAGTGTAAGTTTGTGGGGAGAGGTTGTCACAAGGGCACAGAATCAAATCTGAGTGGTTATATGTTTTTTCTGGGTAACCTAGCATCAGCGGTATCATGTTCATACGGAATCTTAATAATATGAATTTGTGTTGTGCGCTGGTGACATCTGCTAAATAAAAGTACCCTCCCTCTATCAGCGGCGGGCTCAAACAGTAATTGCGGACTACCTGTTTGTCCAGGTTCTTTTCCACCCGCTTGAATTCTGCCCTCAATAAAAACATATTAATTACCTTTTGTTTTGGGACCTTTATACATGCTGATGGGTCCCTGAATAAGTCAGGGAGCCCTATATCATTCAACACTGACTCGACATAGCTAAGCCACCTGATCCTTCTGTAGTTTTCCAGTTTTAAACAATTTCTTAGTATGGATTGCGTCAGGATCACCGTGTCCCTCCGCCAGATCAAATGCCACAAAAGGATCGGGGCTAACTGTATTGTGTCTGAAATGTAGGGCAAGCCCAGTTCTATATGTAAAATATAGTTAGAGGAAGAGGGGGGAAGGCCCACTAGGGACTTGAAAAGGCTGTTTTCAATAGTTTGAACTGGGTTGGACGATACCGTGCCCCAGACGCCTGCCCCATACGTTGCTGCGGCCTTTGTCTTGGCCTGATAAATATACTTTAACGGGAGCAACGGTCTGGCACCCAGTTTTTGGGAGAAAGATTTTATTGCTGAGAGACTTCTCTCCATTCCCAGCATCCTTCCTTCCACCAACTGTGACCACGATAAATTTTTATCAAAAAGAACCCCCAGATAGGGGAAAGTATCAGCCACCTTGATACTTCTGGGGTCCGCGTGGAGGTATGGGGTTTTATCTTTTTTTCCGGCCCCTGCTATTATAGCAAAAGACTTGGGGGCCGATTACGATGGCGGTCGTAGGCACCTCCGCGGTGCTGGTGGTGGCGGAAAACGTCAAATTTAGTCACTCCTGCGGTGGTCCTCGCGACTACCATATTACAATGGGCAAGGATAGCCCTTTTTCCGCCCATCGCGTAGTTTCCGGATCCACCAGATTTTTCGTTCTGCAACGGTGCCGGAGGGAGCCAATAGGGAAAGACCGCCGTGCGGAATGACATTCCGTCCGCCGGACAGATCACGATGCATCAACCAGCCTATCACAACGCAGCGAAGAAACCAGCTATTCGGACTTGGAGGAAGCACAACTGCAGAGATAGAAACTCGAGTCCGAGATACCTCCACACGTCCCTGGCCGCCATGGATCCTGCTCTACAAGCCCTTCTGCTGCTGTACCTGATCCACTACCAGCAGAGAAGACGCCATAGCGGTCAACACTGCAGGTATGTCAAAAACATATCCCCGCATACAACCCCAGTACAACAACAACAACACACAACTGTCGCGGTGAAATACTTGTCTTGTCTATAACAAACACCCTGGTGGAGTCAGGAACATATCCCATAGTCCAATTACACACGTCTTGCACGTAAGTAAATTGTCACCTCAACATCGGGGCACCCATCTCCATAGAAATGATCGCAACTAGCCCAGTCGTGCCGGTCACGTCACCGCAGCGGTGAAGCCGTGGTAAAATCTGCCCACATTGTAGTAGGAGTCCAGCACATTGTCCCAGGCAAGCAAGACCATCATCACAACATCCACACCACATGTATCATAAAAGAAGCACCACTCTGCACAACATATCTGCAGCAAGAAGTCATGTGCAGGTACACTGTCTATAGTGACATCTCATTAGGATCATCAGCAATTGTATAGTAACATGAGTGAGGGGTGAGGCAAGAGTCCCTTCAAAATGACAATAGTCATCATTGCAGTCAAATAAGGGTCAGTCCACATACAATGTGCAACAGAGGAGGGCAGAGCAAGCAGGGTGTATATGTGTATTTCACAGTAGTCCAACAAGATGTTGTAATGAGTCAGGGAGCCAAAGTAGATGACACATTATTTTACACACCACTGCCACATAATCACAGATCAGCACACCCCTCAAGCAGACATTGGTAGGCTCATCACATACAATGGCAGATCACACCACATAATGACAGCCCATACCATGCAACACAGTACAAAATTTCTGACTCAAACAGCAAACTCAAAGTAAGCACCACTGTGCATTTGACTCACATGTGTACTGCTGCAATAAATGACACCATGTGAGTATGTCCAGTACGACCAAGTTGCATCTCCTTGCTAGGAGATGTCCCCCTGTGCACTGCTGTAGTGGCCCCAATGAGAATGGGTAACAATTTTAAACACGGCAAATAGTTGTCACATGTAAACAGTTCTGTTCAACAAGTAGATGTTTAATTCACATCAAAGATAATTATTTTTTCTTCATGTCATGATTCAAAGACATCCACATAAATGCGGTTACATCAATCCCGATGCATTTCGGGCATCCCAGTGCCCTTCGTCAGGGGAAATCATCTACAACGAAACATAAATGACAACTCTTATACGGTGAAAATGCCCCTGTCATAATAAAGTAATGTATAAACAATGGTCCCCACGGATAATAGGTGAAAAATAAGGAAAGAAACGAGTGTACTAATCGTAAACGCTCAAGGTGTACAAAGCATCCAGCAGAGTTACCCGTGTGGCATAAGATGTTGTGCTGGTAAATCAAAAGGTTAGATTAAAGATAGATGAGTGCACAAACAACAAAAATTCCCATCTCCTCAAAACGAATGGGTGAATATGAATGAATAGTGCCTAAACGACAACGAGTGAAAGTGATCCGGTGGTCCATCCAGGACGTGAATCCCAAAACGTAGAGACCAAAAATTCTGCTAGCTACTCACGTAATGTGGGTGAACAAGCGGCTCAATAATAAGTGTGCACTCGCCTACGAGGCAAAAAGAACCAAAGTTAGAATAACCTCACATCGCTCAAATAAAGCCACGGAGGTAAACAGGTAGAGAAAGTACTCACAGTGTATGCGATCCCGCCGGGCGTGCTGAAGTGCACAGTTCGAAAGCCGATAGATTTTGAGATGCACGGCCGGTGTGCATGAAAATAAACATGGAAGTGTAGAGCGTGATGACGTCACAGTAGTGACTGGGTGCATAAAAGTGAAACCAAACGGCGAAATAGGAAGCACCATCTTAAACGGGAGCTATAATAGTGCATGAAAGCCAAAATCAAAGGAAACGTTACTGGGTGCTCATGCCCACGAAGTGTGACAACACGAAAACAAGAAATGTGAAAAGAGAAACCAAAGCAGTAATAGTGAAAAGTCAACCCGGTGAAAATAAATGTAAAAAAGTGATGAAAACAGACACATGTTGCAAAATTTAATCGCGAACTTAAATAACTAATCTGGATAGGTATAAATAGCGCAAAATGTTTGAAGGTGCGTGTGTGAAGGACAGCACCAAGTTGATAGAAAACAGTACTAACATGTCATAAATGGCGTGAAAATGTAACGCAAAAAGGACCATCTAAAAAAATCATCGGAAAGCAAAAGCATGTTGACAATGATTACAGATAGCATAAAAATTCCATGCGATCATTGAGACCATGAGGTCTCATGGTGTTCAAAAAACGAATCCAATGGTTCTCTCTTTGTAGTAGCCTGTTGTTATTGTCCACTTCCTCTTTTTTCTCCACGGTTTCAAGCACCAGAAATTTTAGTTGACAGATGTTATGTCTTTTGTCTATGAAGTGGGCAGCCACCACTGATTTCAGATTTTTGGTGCGTATATTACTTTTGTGTTCCAAAATGCATATGCGTATTTTCCTCTCAGTTTTGCCCACATAGCATAAGCCACATGGGCACTTCAGCATATAAATGACGTTGGAGGAATTGCAGGCTGCAGTGACCTTGAGCTTGATTTTGGAGCCCTTCATGGGATGCGTTATTGAAGATCCTTGAATGATATTGTGACAATTACTACAGTTGTAGCATGGTTGTAGACCTTTATATGTGGATGGAGATTTTTCATCCGAAGGTTTCGTCAACAGCTCTTTGAGGTTGTACCCTCTGGTGAATGCAAAAATAGGCGAGTTGAGAACAGATTTTGAAAATCAGGTTCAAGAGCTAATATTGGCCAGTGTTTGTTGATTATATTTCTGAAGCGTTGACTCAAGGTGGAATACTTGGAGACTACTACCATTCGATTTTGAGATGGTTTCTCTCTCCTCTTGAGTAAGTCTATGCGATTAGTTTTTCCACATCTTGATTTGGCCTTTTCAAGAATTTCTTGAGGGTAACCACGTTCTGTAAATCTTGTCAACATGACATCAATTTGTTGTCGACATTGTTCTGGATCAGACACAATTCTTTTGACTCTTAAGCATTGTGAAAAGGGTAAATTGTTTTTCAACTTGAACTGATGAAAACTGTTGTAGTGTAAAATGCTGTTTCTGTCAGTGGCTTTACAGTGGAGAGGTGTGGTGCAGCGGCCAGGGCAGCTGACTTCGGAGCACAGGGTTCACAGTTCGATCCCTGGCTCCGGCGGCAGCTCAGCTCAGCACCATGTGACTCTGGGCTCACTTAATTTCCACGACGGCCCCCAGCGCCTTGAGACCCGTAAGGGTGAGTAGCTGCGCTATATAAAAACAAACTTACATTTTTTTTTTATTTTTATGGAAGATGTTGGTCACTAGTTTGTCATTCATCCTTTGTATCAGTACATCTAAAAAGGCAATTTGATATTGTTGGACGTCAAACGTAAACTGAATGCGTTGGTGGATTTGGTTCAATCTATTAAGAGCTGATATGAGTTCACTGTGTGAACCGGTCCACATGATAAAGATATCATCAATAAAGCGCACGAAGAGTTTAGCGTGCTCTTGAGATACAGGGTCATTGAGAATGTGTTGTTCCTCGAAATAGTGCATGAAGATATTAGCGTACGATGGGGCTGCACAATTGCCCATCGAAGTTCCAGACAGTTGTAGAAACCACTGTTTTTCCCAAGTGAAGTAGCTCTGGTATAAGGTGAACTGTATTAGCTCCATTAGAAACAATTGTAGTTCCGAATTTAATATAGAGTGTAACAACACATGTTCAATCGCTTCTATCCCAAGATCGTTTGGGATAGAGGTGTATAATGCTTTGACATCAACGGTACAAAGCCACAGCTCTTCTTCTGAGGTAATAGTGATTTGACTGATCTTGGAGATAAAATCTGTAGTGTCCCTGATATAGGTGTTGATCTTGGTGACAAATGGTTGCAAGTATTTGTCAATGAACTTGCCAACTGGCTCATGTATACTTCCCCTCGTTGACACAATGGGTCTGAACGGTGGTCGATGTACATCCTTATGTACCTTGGGTAACATGTACAAATGAGGTGATTTTGGGTTAGTCTGGATTAAATATCTCTTGACTCTTTCTGTTATGACTCCATTGTCAACCGCTCTCTGTATAATCACCTTTAATATCTCCAAAAATTGATTGGTGGGATTATAATCAAGTAAGGCGTAAGTGTTAGTATCCATTACATGAGCATTCACTTGTTCTTTGTAAAAATCGCTATTCATGATAACCAAAGTACCTCCCTTATCAGCATTTTGACACACTATCTGTTTTTGGGATTCACGTCCTGGATGGACCACCGGATCACTTTCACTCGTTGTCGTTTAGGCACTATTCATTCATATTCACCCATTCGTTTCACAGTTTTGAGGAGATGGGAATTTTGGTCATTTGTGCACTCATCTATCTTTAATCTAACCTTTTGATTTACCAGCACAACATCTTATGCCACACGGTTAACTCTGCTGGACGCTTTGTACACCTTAAGCGTTTACGATTAGTACACTCGTGTCTTTCCTTATTTTTCACCTGTTATCCGTGGGGACCATTGTTTATACATTACTTTATTATGACAGGGGCATTTTCTCCGTATAAGAGTTGTCATTTATGTTTCGTTGTAGATAATTTCCCCTGACGAAGGGCACTGGGATGCCCGAAATGCATCGGGATTGATGTAACAGCATTTATGTGGATGTCTTTGAATCATGACATGAAGAAAAAATAATTATCTTTGATGTGAATTAAACATCTACTTGTTGAACAGAACTGTTTACATGTGACAACTATTTGCCGTGTTTAAAATTGTTACCCATTCTCATTGGGGCCACTACAGCAGTGCACAGGGGGACATCTCCTAGCAAGGAGATGCAACTTGATCTTATTCTTTAACACTCTATGGAGTAGAGAGTGATACCCCAGTAGCACGCTACAATTTTACAACTCTGGAAGACTGGCAGTGCGTGTCCCACCTCAGTTTAGTATGTCCAGTACATCAACAATACTGACTACACTGCCAACTCACAGACCACCTACACACCATTACTCCACCTCAACAAAGGTAGCACCAACTATAAAGTATTGAATGAATGTCAAAGTGTCAGGAAGAGTCCATCTTGACAGCAGGAAACCCTGACCGGAGACTCAGGACAACCTTCCTCTTCCTCACACCTGCCTTCCACTCACGTGAATTAAAGTGAGGAATTGAAGAAATGAAGAGTCACTATGCACATTAACAACATTGGAAATGTTATGTCTGCATGTTAAGTCCTTGATACAGCTCACACACTTAAACTCTGCCTCATACACAAACCATAAGTCAGCAGCACTGCATGATAACAAGTAAACGATTCTAAAGTGGAGGGCACAGTGCAGGAAAAGCATGGAGAAATGACTGGTACCAAAAATTACATGGCATTCAAGAGGTACCACATATGATACTACACTTAGGACATCAAATATTACATAACTGGCACAGAAATTAAAATGGTATGAAAGTAACATCTGTGCAGTATCCCTGTGATACAGCAATGCAAGTAATGCATTGGACCAGAATCAGATGAACTGTTATAAGCCATACAGTGACCACCCCCTCATCTTCATCAACTATCTTGACATGTGTATGCCACCAGCACAGCACTCATGGCTCACAGTGACATTCCCTGACTGTCAAACTCAACTATGACCTTCACACATACCCCTCATCTACCCACCTTCCACCTTCACTGCTCTACACCTGGGACAACCTCTGATAAAGGTCAAAATAAGGTCCTATGAGTTCCCTGATACCCAATGCTACACCCTAGTGTGTAGCTACAAATGTCCGAGTTCCACTCAGGGATGTCTGATCCAATGCTGAACTCTAACCAATTGCCAAATACATCTATCACAAATCCCACCAAAAGAAGTCCAACTAGCATGGACATGTGCAGCAAAAGAGTGGATAGGCAATGTGATCCTAGACAACCCTGGAATAGATAATATCTTTCCTCTGGCCAACTGCACAGACAGCATCATCCAAACTAATCCACAAATACATGAACAAATGTCAAATATAAACACAAACTGTTTGCAACCAGACAAATCTGCAAATACAGACATAGACACTCCACCGGTTACAAAGAGAGCATGGTGTCAATGTGTAGCACAAGCATTCACACACACAATCCTGACAAGTGACTGTTCAGATATAGAAGGCCATTGCACAATAGTCCACACAAAACAAGCAAATAAACATGAGTCCACATTGCCGCATGTGACATGCACACAATTAATGCACAGTACAAAGTCAGCACACATCACAATGCATTCAAATACTCAAACTCCTCAGACACAATGTCATGCCAAAAAAGACATTACACACACGGGCCTGTCAGTAGAAAGAGCCAACACAGGACAAAGACTGCATCCCTCAACAACAAATTCACAACATATGCACATCCAAACACATCACATAGCAATCTCAGCTGGACATCAGGGGGACTCACACCTGGCAAGGACAATGCAACATCCACTGACAGCAGTGCATGCACAGTAAGCAGTGTGTGAACACCACTAAAACAATTATCACACATATCTGATTTCAACACCATGAACTTCAACATCACAAATCATCACATCACACAGATCACTTCACACTCAGGATGGGTAGCAGTACCTCAGGAAACAGATACACACTTTAGCTATCAACTAATGCTGCACAACTCAGGCTAACACATATGCATGGAACCTGACTAGAGGACTGGGCTGGAAACTCATCTGTACTGTACATGAGCAACCATGACTGAAATCAAGTACAATAAAATAGCACATAATAAATTTTGAAACAGTGCTTAGGGGCACCATGGTTCTGGACACAGATCATCCTCCCACAGTATAGTGTCACACCATGGAGTGGTGGGGAGGGCCAAACACTGCCAAGGCATGGAGTGGAACATATTAGACTGAAGTGGTGTATACATTAGCATTGTACAGGTGAGGAGTGTACAGAGCAAAAACACATAGAGGAGTTACTCAGAATGTGTAGGCATCCAAGGCTCTTCATGGGCCTGGTATGACTCTGAATACCACATAGTGGAGTAAATATAGTGTAAAGTGACATCAATGTATGTGAAAAGTCACATATAATGTTTGTTTCCCTGAGCCAGTCAGCACAGTGAGAACAAAGGTAAGCAAGAGCCATGGCTGATCCCAAAACTCACAACACAAACATTGAAGTGACACACTCTGCATACTCACAAATGATGTGGACAACAAGTAGGTGTACACTAGGACTGCAAGGTCACACCGACACACTGCACATTGCTCAAGAACCAACTCCTACATGTGCCCACAATCCACAGCAGGTGTCTGATCATGTAAACAAACAGGCACTCATCAACTGGATCATACATGTGTGTAAGGGTCATGCTCAAGGGCACATACACATCAATACTTCAGCTAATGACAGAACAATCACACTGTATGAGTACTCAAGTGCACACATTCAAATGTACCCATGTGACTATGAAGACAGGCCTACACAAGATGACTACACATCTACACTGGTGTGTACACATCAAGATAGATTCCACAGATATGACGGACCCTGTCCATCCCTCAAGTCACCATGTGAATAGAATTTTCTTCTGTTGTGGTACAGCATCCAAATATGAAATGTGTACAAAATTGGAGACCTGACAATAGAATAATTAGGATAAGAGTAGATCATCACAGACAACCATCATTGCCCCCTCAAGCCCCTGACTCAAGAAGCACAACAGTTGCTGTAAACTCTGGCAACCTCTGCAAAAGAAAATCAAGTAGATGCCAATGTGAATGTGGCATACAGAGCATGTAACAGATGAACATATGCACATACATTGCACAGCATCATTAGCAAGGCCAGCGACAAAGCTCACAACATATATAACATTTTTATTACATAAACTCTGTATCAGCATCAAAATTGAAAAACATTAAGGCCAGCAGCCAGTCCAAATTTAAAGTCTGCACATGTGTGCATGTAAACTTGCACAAAACATATGTAATGCAGTCCACTGCCATGGGAATCACCCCAGGATAGGGGCCTTAAATGGCAGTCCAGGCACCTCTCAGGGAGCAAAGGGGTGGGAAGGGGGACTTGGCCTCAAAATTGTGTGGAAGTTGAACTGGGAGGGGGCTGATTGTCTGGGCCAGTCAGAGGACTGGACCTGGGAGGGGGAGAACTGGCTGAGGTAGAGGGAT